>JACEGR010010156.1:0-20754 GCA_014170235.1 Listronotus bonariensis
TGATGAAAGAACTTGGAAAAATTAAGGTAAATTATTTAAATAAATTCAACAAACTAAATTAAATGATCCTAACTCTCTAAAATTCTATAACCTAAACACATTTTTGAAAGTCTGTAGTACAATATGGAAATGCCTCTTACAGTTCATTTTTCAGCAAGATAAAGATCCGAAGCACACTTCTAAGCGTATGTGACAGTGGTTTAGGCAGAACAATATTCCACTTTTAAACTGGCTTGCGTCATTCTCCCGACCTAAATCCCATAGAAAACATATGGAAAGAAGTAGAACGGCGAATATGACCCAATTTTTTTCTAACAAACAAGCACCTATGAATAAAATTTTAGAAGTTTGAAGAAATCTTCCACTTTATGTATTATAAACTTTAACCAACTTCATGCCCAGAAGATGTGCCAAAGTTATAGACAACAATGGATATGCTATTGGTTATTAAACCCGTGAATAGTTTTAAATTGTATTTTTATTAATACAGAATTGTACTTTCTTTGTTTATTTAATTAGTTAACCCTACTGCAAATGTTTCAAT
Organism: Listronotus bonariensis; assembly: GCA_014170235.1. Classification (NCBI taxonomy): domain Eukaryota; kingdom Metazoa; phylum Arthropoda; class Insecta; order Coleoptera; family Curculionidae; genus Listronotus; species Listronotus bonariensis. Next base: position 545 of record JACEGR010010156.1, read on the forward strand.
ACTTTTGTCGTCATTGTTTTTTAATATCCTTAGAATTATTTACTGCGCTGCGCATGTTTGCTTTAAATAATGCTCCAAAGAAGTTTTTATCTCATTATTACAGTATAATGTGACGACAGTGAAATTATAAAGCAACATGAAAAATTAAATTATTTGCAGTTTTAAAATGTCACTATTTGTTGCTATACTTATGTCCGATAGTGTATTTGCACTCAATTCTTGTTTAAAAGCATAAATTGGTACTAATATTTGATATCCACCTTTTCAAAACCCCATTTTCTCATTTTATTTTACCCGTTTTTTTCATAAAATTGTAAAGCAATTTTCCAATCATTTAAATCAGCTCCGCCAAGCCACTGCGATAAAAAGTGAAGCTTTACAATTTTATGGGTAAATAAATAAGATCAGAGATTTTTAAGTGAAAATCAAATATTAAGTACAAATTTATCAAAAAACTTAGGAATTGAGTGCAAAAAGAAGGAGAAAATAGTAAATGTAGGTTAGTTTTGGTTATCAAATCTGATGATGAATATCTCGAGAACAAAACGAGTCCGACCAAAAATTACGAGTCCGACCAAAAAATTATTTTAGATTCGTAATCAGCGCCCCACAAAACCCCGTTTACCACATTTCCATTAAAATCGGCGGGGCGTCCGGTTTGTAAAATAATTACCTAATATTATAATTCTCTGAGGAAAATATTCAAATTGTAAGATTTTAAATAATGATGACAACTCTATGACACATGACAACACAATCTAAACATAACTGGTCATGTAGAGTGTTGGCAATTATTTTTGATCTAATTAAATCCTTTTGGTACCTTAATATTACTCAAATATATTTTTACCAAAGATTAATTATAAGTGGAGGTCAGATTAGTTTTGGTTAGTTAAAAACTTTTTTAAATTTTTTAATCATGCCTGCAACTAATACACACTGTTTAAAATGGTACAAGTAGGATTCTTTTCGGATTTTTATTAAAACCATGTATTATTGGCAACATTCTGCATCCATTTTTAATCAAACGAGTAATAATAGGGAGTCCTAGCATTAAAGTGTATAAAATCTCCGTACTATAATTATTATTATTTTTTAATGATAAAAGCGGTTTATCCAACGATTTTGTTATTTATAACTGTCTTTAAAACCAATCACTCTTACTTTACTACTTTCTAAAACACGAAATTCGTGGATACCTTATCTTTACCAGATCCACGTTTTCCTAAAAATTACGAAAATATAAGCTCATATTTTAAATTAATGAAATACGAATCAATCCTAGCAAAAATCGGTCCGATGTGGATTTTAAAATTTTACTCGCAACATTACTCAAGAAAGGGGAATAGACTCAAATTTATTATTACCCGCCATTTTTCATTACTTAACATTTCCAAGAGTTGAATTTTCATTTCTCATCCCCGCGCTAATGCCCGTTAATTTATTGGGGCTCTTTTGTGATTTATTTCGCTGAAAAGTGGGAAAATTTAAGGGAAAATCCAACCGGAAAATTTAGAGGAATAATGGGCGTAACCTAAATATAAATAGACGCTGGCTTATGCGTAAGGAGGGCAGTGACACAAAGTACTAAAAAATAAAGTTTTTTTAATTTATTTAAAAAAAATCTTTTATCAGCCACAACGAAAAACTTTTACGTTTGCTCTCAAATTATTTACCTTTTTGTAATATTTTGTGTCACTCTTACGAATTAAAAAAATAAATACAGAATAAAAGAACGTTCCTAATAAAATTCAAAATTTTTATTTACAATTAAGTATGTAATGTTGACGTTTCCGAATTTTTAAAAGTTTAAAAGTGGCACTTTTCTCACTTTAACTTTCGGCCCACGGAAGAAAAGTAAACGTAACCCCCAGCAGTTGCAAAAATTCAAAAGTTTGCCGACTTGACATCTTGTCTGATATTTGAGGGCATTTTCAAATATTGATCCGATGGGTTTGGGTAGAAATCAGCTGTTATTAAGATTTACTGGGATTTTTGTTATTTTCAGCTTCGTGTCAAAACCTTAAGTAAACCTTTTGCTTTGTTTTGGTCGTGCAGTTATTTTTAAAGGCTTTACCACTTGCAATAAACACGAGATAAATCATTAAAAACAAAACAGCTGATTTTGACACTTGTTTAACCCGACTAACCCTGGCTTTAACCTGGGTCACCAGGATTCCAACCCGAGCTAAGGATCCGATCAATTTATAAACACGGGTAAAGACTTTCCGATCCTTTTTTGAACGGGTTTCATGGATTGAGTTAACCCAAGATCAATATTTGAAAAGGCCTTTAGACATCTCTGTGACAAGTTTTCCGCGCGATAAATGTCTGGTGGTGTAATTATTTGATAAATTAAAAATATTTTTTTAGGGTATACAAACTTCGATGAAAAGTTTCATTACTGTCTCTGAAAATGGTTCACCTTTGCGCCTTTGCAAACCATCCTTTTCTCTTGACAGTAATAAAACACTTTCCACCTTGGTCTGTAATGTACTATTTTTTAAAATACAGGCTGTTAATTAGGTATGTACAGGGTGTCCCATTTTGGTTGTCCCTTATGGGAAACTTGGAAACCATAAGAGATATTAAAAATCTGATACCCCATCCTCGAGCTCTTTTTTGGAGAAAACATTTATGGTAAAAACAAATCATCGCTATCGCGAAGCGTTTCAGAGATACAGGGTGATTCTCGATTTTTTCACTTTTTGAAAAGGTCCTGTAGCTTTGTTGTTATTACAGATACGAGAAAACTAATTGCACATTATAAAGACACTTTTTTCCGTAGAATCCAGTGGCGTAGCCAAAAAATTTTTTGAGCTGTCATTTTTGACATATGACCCAAACATGTTTTTTTTTTATTAGGGACACCCTATAAATGATTAGGTAATTAAATTGCTTGTTTTTTTCTGATTAAAATAATATATCATAGTAGGTGGTTTAATAAATTTTTTACGTCAAATATTGGAAAAATTATGATTTTAAAGACGCATTTTTTTATTTTAAAATTTAATAATTTCCTACCACTTTATTTATAAATATATAAGTATGAAATTTTGATAAATAATATATATGATGTAGAAGATTATTAATACGCATAATAAAATGATACACGGTGTCTCAAAAAATTAAAATATTTTTTTTCTTTTAAAATTTAAAAATTTCCTACAATTTTATTTATGGAAATAAAGGGATGAAATTTTAATATTTGATAAATGTTATGGTGAAAAATATTATTATACATAAAAAAATGATACAATGTGTCTCAAAAAATTAAAATGATTTTTTTTATTTTTAACTTTAAAAATTTCCTACAATATTATTTATGAATATATAAGGATGAAATTATGGTGGATAATATATATAATAAGGAAAAATATTACTATATATATAAATGATACAGTGTGTCCCAAAAATTGAAAATAATTATTTTTATGTTTAAATTTAAAAATTCATAGCGTCCTTATATTTTATGAATTTGAAGCAAAAAAATTTTGGTACTGTATTAGTATGATAATGTTGTATAAAAAAATAAAAATCAATGTTATACAGGGTGTGTCAAACATTTTTCGTTTTTTTTTTGGACTTTAATTTTTTTTTTCTTGCTTTATTGGTAAAGTTGACATGGAGAATTCATAAAAATAAAAATCAAAAATTAAAAAAAAACTTGATAAATTTTTAAGTTTAATTAATATAACTTGTTTATTATTGTTGTTGTAAACTAATTTTTTGTTTTTTTTCTACGGAAATGTCTTCTGAGCTAAGGGATGACAGATTCCTTTTAAAACAAAAATATAAAACAATTTAAAAAACAGATAGAAGCCGCAATGCGTCTTTAAAATCATAATTTTTCCAATATTTGACGTAAAAAATTTATTAAACCACCTACTATGATATATTATTTTAATCAGAAAAAAACAAGCAATTTAATTACCTAATCATTTATAGGGTGTCCCAAATAAAAAAAAAAAACATGTTTGGGTCATATGTCAAAAATGACAGTTCAAAAAATTTTTGGCTACGTCACTGGATTCTACGGAAAAAAGTGTCTTTATAATGTGCAATTACTTTTCTCGTATCTGTAATAACAACAAAGCTACAGGACCTTTTCAAAAAGTGAAAAAATCGAGAATCACCCTGTATCTCTGAAACGCTTCGGGATAGCGATGATCTGTTTTTACCATAAATGTTTTCTCCGAAAAAGAGCTCGAGGATGGGGTATCGGATTTTTAATATCTCTTATGGTTTCCAAGTTTCCCATAAGGGACAACCAAAATGGGACACCCTGTACATACCTAATTAACAGCCTGTATTTTAAAAATAGTACATTACAGACCAAGGTGGAAAGTGTTTTATTACTGTCAAGAGAAAAGGATGGTTTGCAAAGGCGCAAAGGTGAACCATTTTCAGAGACAGTAATGAAACTTTTCATCGAAGTTTGTATACCCTAAAAAAATATTTTTAATTTATCAAATAATTACACCACCAGACATTTATCGCGCGGAAAACTGTCACAGAGATGTCTAAAGGCCTTTTCAAATATTGATCTTGGGTTAACTCAATCCATGAAACCCGTTCAAAAAAGGATCGGAAAGTCTTTACCCGTGTTTATAAATTGATCGGATCCTTAGCTCGGGTTGAATCCTGGTGACCCAGGTTAAAGCCAGGGTTAGTCGGGTTAAACAAGTGTCAAAATCAGCTGTTTTGTTTTTAATGATTTATCTCGTGTTTATTGCAAGTGGTAAAGCCTTTAAAAATAACTGCACGACCAAAACAAAGCAAAAGGTTTACTTAAGGTTTTGACACGAAGCTGAAAATAACAAAAATCCCAGTAAATCTTAATAACAGCTGATTTCTACCCAAACCCATCGGATCAATATTTGAAAATGCCCTCAAATATCAGACAAGATGTCAAGTCGGCAAACTTTTGAATTTTTGCAACTGCTGGGGGTTACGTTTACTTTTCTTCCAGTGGGCCGAAAGTTAAAGTGAGAAAAGTGCCACTTTTAAACTTTTAAAAATTCGGAAACGTCAACATTACATACTTAATTGTAAATAAAAATTTTGAATTTTATTAGGAACGTTCTTTTATTCTGTATTTATTTTTTTAATTCGTAAGAGTGACACAAAATATTACAAAAGGTAAATAATTTGAGAGCAAACGTAAAAGTTTTTCGTTGTGGCTGATAAAAGATTTTTTTAATAAATTAAAAAAAACTTTATTTTTAGTACTTTGTGTCACTGCCCTCCTTACGCATAAGCCAGCGTCTATTTATATTTAGGTTACGCCCATTATTCCTCTAAATTTTCCGGTTGGATTTTCCTTAAATTTTCCCAATTTTCAGCGAAATAAATCACAAAAGAGCCCCAATAAATTAACGGGCATTAGCGCGGGGATGAGAAATGAAAATTCAACTCTTGGAAATGTTAAGTAATGAAAAATGGCGGGGTAATAATAAATTTGAGTCTATTCCCTTTCTTGAGTAATGTTGCAGTAAAATTTTAAAATCCACATCGGACCGATTTTTGCTAGGATTGATTCGTATTTCATTAATTTAAAATATGAGCTTATATTTTCGTAATTTTAGGAAAACGTGGATCTGGTAAAGATAAGGTATCCACGAATTTCGTGTTTTAGAAAGTAGTAAAGTAAGAGTGATTGGTTTTAAAGACAGTTATAAATAACAAAATCGTTGGATAAACCGCTTTTATCATTAAAAAATAATAATAATTATAGTACGGAGATTTTATACACTTTAATGCTAGGACTCCCTATTATTACTCGTTTGATTAAAAATGGATGCAGAATGTTGCCAATAATACATGGTTTTAATAAAAATCCGAAAAGAATCCTACTTGTACCATTTTAAACAGTGTGTATTAGTTGCAGGCATGATTAAAAAATTTAAAAAGTTTTTAACTAACCAAAACTAATCTGACCTCCACTTATAATTAATCTTTGGTAAAAATATATTTGAGTAATATTAAGGTACCAAAAGGATTTAATTAGATCAAAAATAATTGCCAACACTCTACATGACCAGTTATGTTTAGATTGTGTTGTCATGTGTCATAGAGTTGTCATCATTATTTAAAATCTTACAATTTGAATATTTTCCTCAGAGAATTATAATATTAGGTAATTATTTACAAACCGGACGCCCCGCCGATTTTAATGAAATGTGGTAAACGGGGGTTTTGTGGGGCGCTGATTACGAATCTAAAAATAATTTTTGGTCGGACTCGTAATTTTGGTCGGACTCGTTTTGTTCTCGAGATATTCATCATCAGATTTGATAACCAAAACTAACCTACATTTACTATTTTCTCCTTCTTTTGCACTCAATTCCTAAGTTTTTGATAAATTTGTACTTAATATTTGATTTTCACCTCTAAAAATCTCAATTTTCTATTTATTTTACCCATAAAATTGTAAAGCTTCACTTTTTATCGCAGTAGCCTTGGCGGAGCCGATTTAAATGATTGAAAATTAAGCTTTACAATTTTATGAAAAAACGGGTAAAATAAAATGAAAAATGGGGTTTTAAAAGGTGGATATCAAATATTAAGTACCAATTTAGCTTTTAAACAAGAATTGAGTGCAAATACACTATCGGACATAAGTATAGCAACAAATAGTGACATTTTTAAAACTGCAAATAATTTAATTTTTCATGTTGCTTTATAATTTCACTGTCGTCACATTATACTGTAATAATGAGATAAAAACTTCTTTGGAGCATTATTTAAAGCAAACATGCGCAGCGCAGTAAATAATTCTAAGGATATTAAAAAACAATGACGACAAAAGTATTGAAACATTTGCAGTAGGGTTAACTAATTAAACAAAAGAAAGTACAATTCTGTATTAATAAAAATACAATTTAAAACTATTTACGGGTTTAATAACCAATAGCATATCCATTGTTGTCTATAACTTTGGCACATCTTCTGGGCATGAAGTTGGTTAAAGTTTATAATACATAAAGTGGAAGATTTCTTAAACTTCTGAAATTTTATTCATAGGTGCTTGTTTGTTAGAAAAAAATTGGTTCATATTCGCCGTTCTACTTCTTTCCATATGTTTTCTATGGGATTTAGGTCGGGGAATGACGCAAGCCAGTTTAAAAGTGGAATATTGTTCTGCCTAAACCACTGTCACATACGCTTAGAAGTGTGCTTCGGATCTTTATCTTGCTGAAAAATGAACTGTAAAGGCATTTCATATTGTTACAGACTTTCAAAAATGTGTTTAGGTTATAGAATTTTAGAGAGTTAGGATCATTTAATTTAGTTTGTTAATTTATTTAAATAATTTACCTTAATTTTTCCAAGTTCTTTCATCACTTTCAAAGGTTTCCGAAAACGCCCGAATTATCTATTAATAACTTTTATGCCATCATGTACTATGGAATTTTCACGATATTTCTCGAATATTCTAGATCATTCTTTACTCTTCCACCATACCATAAAAGGGCGACGGGAAACCTCAGATCAGTCAGTATAAATTCGACTTTTGTGTTGTAAACTTCGAGACATTGACAAGAGTAGATTTTGTCGTTGTTGTAACCATAGTTACGTTCCATTGTTAATAAAGGTATGAAAACGAAGACACGTGTTTTCATACGAGGTGTTTTGGAACATTTGGTGTCAGAAGCAGAACGGAATTACCCAAGGAAGACGAAGTAGTCAAGAAGAAAATTTGAATGCCAGTTGAGACCAGACAACAAACAGCCGTTATGGAGGAAATTAGTGCTCTAATTAAGCTAATAATGGAAAAACAAGAAGACTTAAAGAAGATCTAAAAGTAATGAAGACGAGCCAAGAATCCCTGAAAGAAGACTTAAAATTAATGAATACGAGCCAAGAATCCCTGAAAGAAGACCTAAAGAAAGAAATGCAAACAAGCCAAGAAGACATTAAAAATGAAATGAAGACCAATTTAGAAGAAATGAAGAAAAGTCAAGAAGAAATGAAGACAAATCAAAAAGAAATGAAGCGGGAAATCAAAATCAGTCAAGCAGAAACGAGACAACAAATCGAGAAAATTCAAAATATAGCCAGTACAGGTGTCGTTCCAGGATGTGGTACTCCAGCAACTGTTATGAAACCACCAACGTTTGACGGAAAGGTACCGTGGGTTACGTACCTTAGACAATTTGAAGCTGCTGCGAACGGCAATAGTGGAGTTTACCAGAAAAGGCACGCGCACTAGTGCTTGCTCTACGCTCTACGAGGTGAGGCCATGGAGGTATTAAGAAATATTCCTGAAGAGAAACAAGGCGACTATCAATCAATTGTAATGTTCCTAGAAATGAGATATGGCGAGACACATTTGCAGGAAGTTTATAAGGCGCAGCTGCAGGGACGAAGACAAAAATATAACGAAAGCCTTCAGGAATACGAAGCTGACATCGTACGTTTGATTAATCTGACATACCCAACATACCCAGAAGAAATAAAACAAGAACTAGCCGTGGGTAGTTTCATTGAAGGTCTACGCGATCCAGACATAAATCAAGCTTTAAGAATGGCCAGATTGAAAAAAATATCAGAAGCTCTTGCCTACGCGCTTCAGTTCGAAACAGCCAAACAAACGTCTAGGAGTCAGACAAGAATAAGAAGAATAAACTTTGTACCAGAAGAAGACAATTCAAATAAAGATTTTGCAAGAGTAATGAAGGAGTTGCAAGAAATTTTCCTTAAGAAACAAACAGAAGAAGACAACAGTATGACATTTAGAAGAAGAAACACTATCCGCTGTTGGAAGTGTGGTAAAGAGGGGCATCTACAGAGAAATTGTACCAGATTCAATGGGCGAAAGCTGGCTAGGTGCTACCAAGCCCCACCAACAACAACTATTAGAGTATCCCGGCTGCAGAACAATGGCTCCAGCTTGGTAGTACCTGGAAATGTGTGCGGTCGGGACTGCGAAATGGTACTAGACACTGGTTCCACACATACCATCGTGAAGCCGAACATCGTAGCTCATTGTAAAATATTCCGCCCTGAGAAGAATTACATCTTGGAAACTGCGAATGGAGAAGTTATACCAATTCAAGGCATACATGAAGCCAGAATAAGCCTGGGAACAACATCCTTTATACACGTCGTGTTTGTTGCTGACATCATGGACGAAGTTATTCTTGGCCTAGACATTATGGAAAATCAGAAGTTTGTACTAGACCTTCCACAACGGGTACTACGAACCAATAATGAAGAGATCATAATGAGACTTCCACGAAGGAGTGAAACAATAATTCGAAAAGTTGTCCTTACAGAAGATGTCCTATTACCGCCAAATTCAGAAAGCATTATACAAGCAAAGTTTGAAGACTTAGAAGAAGGTGAAATTGTTTTAGTCGAACCAGTTGAAAATAGTCCGTTATACGCTAAAGGAATTTTACCGGCCAGAACTCTGACGCAAGCCAAAAGAGACATGGTATTTGTCCGAATGATGAACCTAAAGGATTACCCTCAACAAGTCAAACAAGGTGACATAGTTGGTACCTGTCAACCTGCTAACATGATAGTTACCTCCACCTTAACTGCACCTGCAGGAATCCCCACAAGTAAATTACCTGATGCTCTGCAAGACTCTGGTGATTTCATCAAAATCCTTGTTAGATCCAGTCCAGGTATCTATGTTAGAAGCACTTTTAAAAAGAAATCAAGATGTTTTCTCCGTATCTGAAAATGATTTGGGAAAAACCAGCGTAGTTCAACATCGGATAAACACCGGAGACGCCTCGCCAATCAAACAACCACCAAGGCGAATTCCTTTAGCCAAGAGAGACGAAGTCGAAAAGTTATTAGGAGACATGCAAAAACAAGGCATTATAGAGCCATCTCAGAGTCCATGGTCATCTCCAGTAGTCCTAGTCAAGAAGAAAGATGGTTCCACCAGATTTTGTGTTGACTTCAGAAGACTGAATGATGTCACGAAGAAAGACAGTTTTCCACTACCAAGAATAGACGATACCCTAGATACACTCACCGGATCAAAATGGTTTTCGACATTAGATCTAAAAAGTGGCTATTGGCAAGTAGAACTTCATCCGGAAGACAAGGAAAAATCTGCTTTTTCAACTGGAAACGGACTGTGGCAGTTTAATGTTATGCCATTTGGTTTATGCAATGCCCCCGCTACGTTTGAACGTTTGATTTAGTTGACATTGCGGGGACTAACTTGGAAAACCTGCTTAGTATATCTAGATGACAGTTCAAGAACCCTGAAGGTCAGATAGCACGATGGCTACAACGCATTCAAGAATATGATTTTAAAATTGAACATCGATGGGGACTGAACCATAAGAATGCTGACGCTTTATCAAGACGACCTTGCCCGGATGATTGTAAACACTGCAGCAGACAAGAAGAACATGAAGATCCTGATGAATTTCACTGCCGAAGAACACGTCTCCAGTGCTCTCAAGAATGGGATCCTAAGATCTTGGCCAAAGAACAACTAGAAGATCCCGATATTGGAGACATTATCAAACTTAAGACAGAAAATTTGGAAAGACCACCATATCAGAAAATAGCCTCCAAGTCTCCAAGACATAAGGGGTTCTGGGCCATATGGGACTCTTTGATTATTAAAGATGGCCTATTACAAAGGGTCTGAAAAAGTTCTGACGGCAAAATCCATAAACATCAGATAATCCTACCAACCAAAAGTATTGCAAGCCTTGCATAATGGTGTAGGAGGTGGCCATTTCGGAGTTATGAAGACTCTTGAAAAGGTTCGAGAAAGGTTCTACTGGCTGGGAAGCCGTGCAGACGTAAAAGACTGGTGCAGAAGGTGTAAGGACTGCGCTTCCAGCAAGGGACCCAAAATACGAAGCCATGGCAAGATGAAGCAATACAATGTAGGGGCACCTTTTGAAAGAATTGCCATAGACATAGCAGGGCCATTTCCAGTTAGTAAATCAGGGAATCGCTATATATTGGTAGCAATGGATTACTTCAGTAAATGGCCAGAAGTCTACCCAATCCGAAATCAAGAAGCTATCACTGTTGCCGATGTATTATTTCAACAATGGATTTGTCGCTATGGAGTTCCTAGAGAAATACATTCCGATCAAGGCAGAAACTTTGAGTCCGATCTTTTCAAGAACCTTTGTAATCTCCTGGGAATCCATAAAACAAGAACAACACCTCTTTATCCCCAGTCCGATGGCATGGTAGAGCGGTTTAACAGAACACTTGATAACTACCTGAAAATTAAAGTAAATGACCAACAAAGTGACTGGGATAACTGTATACAGCCGTTTTTATTAGCATACCGCTCCGCAATTCACGAAACTACTGGCGAAACACCTGCTAAAATCATTTTCGGAGCGGAAATATGCCTTCCAGTTGACTTGCTTACAGGACGACCTTCCACCAATGAAGAACCAGCAGAAGACTATGTAAGTCAACTAAGTAAACAGCTACAGAGGATACATGAAGAGGTGCGTACCAAGTTACAAAAGGAAGTGACCGTATGAAATCCCGCTATGACTTGAAAGCTAACCATCAGGGATTTGTCGTCGGTGAAAAAGTTTGGTTATACAATCCAAGAAGAACCAAGGGGCGTTCACCGAAACTACAGAAGTCATGGGAGGGACCATATAAAGTGGTGACACGGCTTAATGATCTGGTGTACCGTATACAGAAGAGTCCACAGGCAAAGATGAAAGTAGTACATCTAGAAAGGCTAAGCCGTTATCAAGACAGTGAAGATACTTGATCGAGACGATCAAAACTTGGAAGAGGGCAATGTTACAGACTTTCAAAAATGTGTTTAGGTTATAGAATTTTAGAGTTAGGATCATTTAATTTAGTTTGTTAATTTATTTAAATAATTTACCTTAATTTTTCCAAGTTCTTTCATCACTTTCGAAGGTTTCCGAAAACGCCCGAATTATCTATTAATAACTTTTATGCCATCATGTACTATGGAATTTTCACGATATTTCTCGAATATTCTAGATCATTCTTTACTCTTCCACCATACTATAAAGGGCGACGGGAAACCTCGGATCAGTCAGTATAAATTCGACTTTTGTGTTGTAAACTTCGAGACATTGACAAGAGTAGATTTTGTCGTTGTTGTAACCATAGTTACGTTCCATTGTTAATAAGGTATAAAAACGAAGACACGTGTACGTTTTTCATAATGTTTTTATTCATGAACCTGATCATTATTCCATCGATAAAGTGTAAAGTCCAACCCTGAGGAAAAGCAAGCCCACAACACAACCCTACCTATATCATGCTTCACTGTAGGCCTTACATACTTGGAATTAAGACGTTCATTTACAGGTCTTCAACTACCATCATGCCATCTGAATTAAATATATTGTCTTTTGTTTTATCAATAAAAAACTGCATACTCAGAAGTAGTATGCGTTAAATATCATACATATTGCTGTATTATCAATTTGTTGCAATACTTATGTGCGATAGTGTACATAGCCATTCCGCTAAAATTGATGCTCATATTTACTGAATACAATTTCAGTAGGGCATCAACGGCGAGATTTAATATCTTACCGCAGGACAATGAAACTTGTCTAATAGGTCGTTGCTTGTTTTCTATGTTATTCACTATGACTCGTTAGAGCCTCATTAATAAGTTCCTGTAAGGCAGGCAAAACTGGTCTGAGGAGAGACTCGTGGTGGATAACATAGAAAAGCAGGATGTTTTCTTTCAACTGCCTTTAAAGGGAGTAAAATACTTAGTATAGAAGGTTCTATGTTCAACATGTATATATTTTCATGAATGTTTACCGATTACTCCGTCAATTGTTGGCCAAATTCCATTTTATTCAAAAAATACACGTTCAGGGGGTCTCATTCACACCAAGTTAGTATCTGATTGTGGAATCCTGAGAAAATCGTGACAAAACCGTAAAATTTAAAAGCGCGTACGTGTTTTTATAATCTCGGATATAAATCAGCCGCAACTGACTTTAAAAAAATACACCAAAAAGCTAAAATAATAAATACTATTTTTTTTAAAATGAAGTCGGTTAACAACTTATGGCTTTATACTAAATAAAAATGAATAAATAAAAAAAAGCTTTTTACTTTAAGATATGTTATTACCTCACTTTATTTTTTAATGTTTACTTTTTATTATTTTTTAGGTCAGGTTTTTAAGTAGTTTTTTTATTTTAATTAAAATAAAAAACTTAAGGTTATATTAAGATTAACGGGCTAGCAAAAACAAACTCACAAGGTTAGAAAAATAATAGATAACCCACATCTAGATCCGCAGTGGCTAGAAGCATTTTTCGGATTTTTACGACCTTGCGCAATCGGAGGGTCTACGAACATGCGTACTTAAAAGCCATGAGAGAATACAATACCGGCACACCGTGCCCTCCGTACGCGGTCTTAAGCTACCGTACTTCGAACATCCTTTGAATAGGAAACCCAGACAAGGCGTTAATAAATTATTTTCGATAATGCGGATAGTCTGTTTAGCGCCCGCGCGTCAAACTATGGGGATGACTGGTAGCCAAGCGCACAAACACATTTTTCGCCTATGAAGAGTATCTTTTGTTTCGCGCAGGTAATAACATTGCCAATCAATTCAGATCAGTGGTAAAAACTACCGTTATTCTTAAAAATACCTTTTTAATCGCTAGAATTATATGAAATGTTTTGGGTATGTGAAATTAAACAGTAATGCCAGATTTTGCAGTTTTGTGCTACATGTATTTTTTGCGCTAATAGAAGTTTTTTGCCGCAAGGTAAAATAATATAACAAAAACTTACCCTGTGTTTTTCCCTTGGAGCAGTATAAAATTTTTCCCCCTGTCCCCGTTGTCTCTTGGAAAATAATTTGATAGGTTCATAACTTTGGATTTGGGACTCAAAGTAGGCGTACTCTGTAGACTTCTGCAAAAAAGTAAATAAAAGTATATTTGAACTGTCCACAGATAGGGTTTAAAAGAGCAGTTCTGCTTGTAAAAAATACGAATTACAACTTTTCTCTTTGTTAGTCATATTTATTTTACAAGCAAAAATTTTTATTAGGAATAGATTTTTTTTCCGAAAAAAATTTTTTGGTCCATTTGTGCTCTTTGAAAGCCTTTTTGGTGGATAGTCTGTATACATTATTCATATTTATATTAAATTTTGTTTATACGATTTAAAGTTGTTTAATTGGAATATGGAATAAATGTTACTATGACCGACTTAAAAAAGATAAATGCGATAAAAAGACAATTAGCATAAAAAACACCCAAATTTTGTCTAAAGATTGGTAACGTAAATATTTTACTTAATTTAATTGAAAAAGCATATTTTTTAAATATGAAAGAATTATAAAAGTTTTTTTAAGCAAATGTACATTATTAAGTGATTAATCAATTAAACTGCGTAAATATCCGCAAAAATAAGGCAAAACATATCTTAAAGGGGGTAAATTAAGACTAAATAAAGCTATGTCTATATCCTTGTTTTATGGCTCTGTATACTAAGTCAATTCGTCAGTTCTCCCGTCTTATAGAACCGATTCCGCTCATAAACTTTCCCGGCTTTGTCCGTGAATAATCTGGATAATCGAGCTCAAAACTTCTAGATTTTCCTAGCATATGAAAAAGAAACACTTTAAACAATTAACTTAAGCGATGAACTTCTGAAAATGCATAAATTGGAGCTGTCAAACCAAGAACTGCTACTGGTATCGCGCATATCCGGACACTTTCACCCCTGACAATTTTCCGCAAGGCGCGACCATACGAAGACATCATGTGCTTCAACACCAAAACGTTAATATATCAGGTTGTAGGAATATTGCTTACAGCGCTTAGCTTCAGAAGAAAGAAGCAATTAATTTAACGTGATTCTTTTCTCGATCTCCAAGGGTACCGAAACGCCCGTACGACTCCTTTAGCCGCCCACCCGGGAAAGCTTTGTAGCTTTCTACGAGGTCCAAAATAATAAAAAATTAAGAAGAAAGTATGCTATATAATTTAAAGGTTGCCTTCTTGTCCAATACTTTTGCCAAAATAATTTTTATTATTCTGGCCTATTATTTTTAACTGTAATATTCTTGTTAGAGATGTTTATCATTTTTAATTAGCTGTCGTATTTTAAAAAATATATTTTAAAAAACTATTTAAAATTGACTATTCAATTTATGTAAGTATTTAGTATTTTGCTTGCTGTCACTAACTATACATACTTACCGATAATTTAAGGGCGTAGTAGAATGATTGTTCATGGAAATTATAGAAGCATCTAGATCTGGAGATTCTGGACGAGGTGGTACCTCGGGAGGTAAGCTATCGTCGTCATCATCTGGTGAATTTATGGGAGGAGGTTCTATGGTAGTTGAGCACCTGCAGCATTATTAATTGATTTAAATATTTCTGGCACATTTCATATTGACAAAAATATACAGGATGTTTTCTAACTACGGTACGAAACTTAAGAAAGTAATTTCTTAGGTATTTTTATGTAAAAAGTTTCTATAAACAAATTATGTCCAAACTTGCTTTATATTTAAGATACAGGGCGGTAATTTAAAAAAAAAGCCAATATTATTGAGAAAAAAGTACGAAACTAAATTTTAATGACGTTTTTATTTTTTTTCTGATTAATCAATTAAATGCAACTTTAAGGTTTGTTGTATTTTTTTTGTATCTAGCTTTGTTTTTAAGAAAAACAAATTAAGGTCCAAAATATTCATTTTTTAATTTTGGATTCTATTTTATGTTGTTTATGGAGACTATTTAATATAACTTAAAGTGGCTTCGATTTTTTTCTTGAAAACAAAGCGAGATATAAAGAAAATACAAGAGACTAAAAGGTTACATTTTAAATTGCTTAACCAAAAAAATATATGTATATATATATATATATATATATATATACAAACACTTCATAAAAAGTAAGTGTCGTACATTTTTTCTCAATAATATTGGCTTAATATAGGTAGAATTTTAACAAGCGCCTTATTACAATCAATAAAGGTGTCAAATTTTATTTAAATCGGTTAAAGCATTTTTAAGATATTAAAAAAATTGACTTTCTTTTTTAAACTATACTAAATAAATAAATAAAAAATAAACGTATCTCAGAAAAGAAGCAAGTCTAGACACATGTTTATATGAACTTTCTTTCATAAGAAAGCATAAGAAATCCTCTCTGAAATTTCGTACCGTAGTTACAAAATACATTGTATATACAAATTTACCTTAAAGTAGCATAATTTGTAGCGTAATAATTTTCGGCCAGTGAAGATCTGTACTCTTCATAGGTCATAGGAGTAGCGGTTTCAAGGCAATCGGGATGGCTTACTGGAGTAATTGGTACACTGGCGTTAGTTTGAGCATTATTAGAAGAAAAGTTCATGAGCAAGTCCTGAAAATATAACATTATAATAAACTCATATACATTGTCTCCTTAAGTTGGCGGCATATGGGAAACATTTTTATTATTCATTTTACTAAAAAGTTTATTGTTTATAAAAACTTCTGCAAGGTCCAAAACCTAAAATGCAATTATCAGATATCAAATTGTGTCAGTCATGTACGAGGTTTGGCCAAAAATGTGATTTTTGCTCAAGAGTAAAGTACCCCTATTTTTGCTAATATCGCAAATTGTTATAAGGAAAAGATGTTTAGAATTAAAAATTACTTCCAAATATGCAACTTTGTTCATTTCCAAAAATTGTTTTTTTGTTTTTTTTTTCTGCGAAAATCGAATAAATTTAAGTTTGTACATTAGTGCATTGTACATTTTTCTTGTTAATTTAAAAAGTTTGTTTAAAATTGTCATATGACATTTATAATCATGAAATATAGTGCACTAATGAAACTTATACCATTACCGCCAAATTTTTTTTTAGAAATGAACAAAATTGCATATTTGAAAGTAATTTTTATTTTAAACATTTTTATTTTAAACAATTTGCGATATTACCAAAAATACAGGTACTTTACTCTTAAGCAATAATTACATTTTTGGCGAAACCTGGTACCTGACAGACACAATTTTATATCTGATGATTGCATTTTAGGTTTTGAACCATGCAGAAGTTTTTATAAGGAAAAACTTTTTTTTGTTAAATCAATAATAAAAAGTTTCCTATATACCGCCAACTTACGTAGACACACTGTACATGAGTTTTATAAGAAAAAAACTTTAAATTAGGTACAGTACACATATTTTTTAAAAAGAAAATACTTATTAGATAGTTAAAGCAAGGTCAAAGATGTTGACATATATGACTGACGTAAACGTACGTTACGTAGTACCAATTTCATATGGTTAAAACTAGACGAATTTACTGTTAGGTGTTGTTGGCTGAATATCACAGAACACCAATATCCAAATTAAGTTTTTCCTATTTAAACACAGACAGCTTTCCTTATTAAATTTATTATATCATAAAAATTAAACTTTTTAAAACAAAGAAATTGTTATCACTATCTAATAGTATCGGTTCGGTTCGATAATCTGGAATGTTCGTACGTAGAAACACATAGCGTTGCGTCAGACGTAACTTTTTAAGTTGCGTACAGGTGAACTATATTCGTTTCAAATGTGTATAATCCTATTTGCAGATAAGGTCTCCCCGTCGCCTAGTGGACAGAGCTTTGATGTTCGAAGCCAGAGGTCGGCGGTTTGATTCCCAGCGGGGGAGACATATTTAGGTAGTAGTTATTTAAAAATAATGACCGTGGTGGCACTACCGCGTTGTCTAAAAAGTGCTGTGAAATGCAACTGCATGTTTCAGTGCTTGGACAACGTTGACGGAACAGGGAAACGATGGGTAAAACATCTAATAACCCGACACCCACGGTACTCTGGTATTTAGGCATAGACCTTCGTGGGATGTCAAAAAGATAAAAAAAAGTTTGCAGCAACGACATTAAGACCCTTTACGCGGCTTTTTAGGTAGAACAAATTTACAATGCGCATGCTCTGTTCTCATTTGATACGGCTACAAGTTCGACGTCCCTGGCCTTGTTTTAACTATCTAATAATGCAGTTTTAACACTTTTACTACAACGTAAAAACATACCTTCATATTTATTTTGACACCAAACGGATTCCTGAATAGAGTGGGTGATCCTTGAAGTTTATGACGTTTGTTAATTATTAAAATAATTAAAAATACTACCAACAGCAATAGCATTATAGCCGTTAGCACACCAATTATGATTTCTACATAAGTGTCGCCATCTTTTCTTGCAGCAACTAAAAGAAGAAAAAAATCGCAATATAGTTAATACAGTGTGTCAATAATTTAGAATAAATTCCATAAATTAAAAACAAGAAATTTTAGGACAAATATTTAGACCCAGCAATTAATATTTTTAGTTATCTTCTTTATAAAGTTTTTCTTACATTTGAGGTATAAGGTTATCGACATTATAAGTTATTTTGCAGAATTGGATGGCCACATTTTTTCTTATACTTTTCGAAATACGATCACTTAAATCTGATAACTATTTTTAAATTTTATTATATCTACAGCTCTAAACTGTTAGCAGGATGCTTAATGTCAAAGATATAACGAAAATTATATCAACTTTTTTAAGATTTTGATGATCATATTTTCAAAACTATAAGAGACAAATAAATATTATGTATCAAATGTGACACATTATAAAAGCATTTTAAAATATCTTTTCCATGGTAATACAATACACAGGGCGTTAAAAAAATGCGATTTTACTATTAAATCCTAAGGCAAGGCAAGCACTGAAATGGTAAGAAGTAATGTGGCAGCCGGTTGGTAAGTTAGTGTCAGATAGGAATGATTAAAGCGCGCCTCGGGTTGTATGTAGAAAAGTATGTGACCTTGGCACTTATCCCTATGCGCTGTTGAACTGTTTGAAGTTTACTAAGGCAATTGGAGTTTTACAGCAAAAAATATTTGTTTTTAAAATTTCGTTTAAAAAATAAACTACCAATTAAAAAAATATAATTTTGTGGATAAAGAGTTAAAATAGAAATAGGAATACGGCTAAATGGTTCTTTAATTTTTTATTAAAATTGGGCTTTATTTTTTTGCCAAATTACTGTTTTAAATAGCTTCCCCTCTAGGAAACCATTAAAACAGCCCACATACCAAATCTCGTAATTGTAACTTTATTTAGGAAATTTTAAAACGTAATTTTGTAAAATTCAGGTAGACCGCCCTCGTAGTGTCACTTTAGTGCGCTTGCTTGTCACTTCAGTGCGCGCTTTGCCTAAGGCCATATTTCGAAACTATTAAAAATTTAGTACTTTTTGAAGCTCTTTAAAACATTTTTTGAATGGTGATAAACTATACAGGGTGTTCCATTAAAAAAATGTTATTTTACCTTTAAACTGAAAAACATGATTGTTTTTTTTTATATTTTTAACCTTAAAAACTAATGGCGGATACTTAATTTGGATACCCCTGTATAGAGTGCTCTATTTTCAAAAATAACACTTTTGTTGTTCCTTGTAGGGAAAGTCCGGGAGGCCCCGCACACGTAAGCATATTTGAATATTGTGAAGTGTCAATAACACAAAGGTCTTGGCGTTGATCGCTTAAATCTATTGTTTATATTAAGGTACGCTTAATTTTGGATAAGTGAAAAAATATACATGGTGTTCCATTGAAAATAACAAAGTTCCCTATATCGGAGAATCGGCCATTTTGTTTTTGTGTAGAAGGAATGTTGTAACCAAATGAAGAAAGATGAAAACCGCATTTTAATAACTTCATTTTTCTAGAGTTATTCGCGATCACAATGGGTCAAAATATAGTCGGACACCTTATATCAACAGTATATCGCGATATACTAATTATTTTAATACTAACTATTTTTAAATAATTCTGTAAAACATGTGATTAATTACCTTTCATGGTAAAGACTGCTAATGGGTAGGACTGCTTTATAGCTCCTTTTGGATATATACTTACACACTTAATTTAATAACCAGCAATAATTGACTTACATTGTATCAACGATCTATTTTATTTAAATAAAAAAATTACATTTAATTGTACATTTTTGATGTCTAATTTATTAAAAATTGGCTAAAGAAGATGTAAAAATATTAAATTAGGAATGTGTATATAAAAAGAAATAAAGCATACCATTGCTTTCAGGTATTTTCCACTTTTAATTTAATTAGTCTTAAGAGCTAAGTCGGCGGCATACGAGTGTCTTGCTTACTCTGCTATTAGATCAAAGAATACCAATCCATAGAACCCCACAAGT
>JACEGR010010157.1:0-20731 GCA_014170235.1 Listronotus bonariensis
AAAAATCTAATTTGGAATGTCATTAATAAATGTAATACTTGTTTTCGGACAAAACCTAAAAATCTAACCCCAATTATGGCTAATTTGCCCTCGGCTAGGGTACAAGAAAGTCACGCGTTTTCGCATACTGGAGTAGATTATTTTGGTCCGGTAAATATTACGTTAGGAAAACGAAAAAACGCGAGTGTACATAAAGCGTACGTCTGTTTATTTGTATGTATGAGCATAAAGGCTATACATTTAGAGTTGGTTAGTTCGTTGTCAACTGATCATTTTTTACAGGGGTTTAAAAGATTTATTTCTCGGCGGGGTCCGGTAAAGGTGTTGTATTCGGATCGAGGTACCAATTTTGTAGGTGCGAAAAGAATTCTAAAAGAATTTAACGAATTTTTTAATTCTCCAAATTTTAAAGATGCCTTAGAAACGGAGCTAGGTACAAGAGGAATAGAGTGGCGGTTTAACACTCCCTCTTCGCCTCATATGGGAGGTTTGTGGGAGAGTAACGTGAAGTCGGTAAAAAATCATCTTTATAGAGTTGTGGGGGATCAACTTTTAACTTATGAAGAATATTCAACCGTCTTAATTCAGATCGAAGCTATACTAAACTCAAGACCGTTGTGCGGTTTATCTTCTGATCCAATAGCACCGGAAGCTTTAACGCCGGCGCATTTTTTAACTCTGAAACCTTTACAGGGTTTCCCTGCGGAAGAATTAGGAGGAATTCCTAAAAATCGTTTAGACAGATTTCAATTAATAGAACAAATGGTTCAGGGGTTTTGGAAACGATGGAGTGCGGAATATTTAACATCGTTACAAATCCGACAAAAATGGAATACCGATAAGCCTAATATTGGTATAGGATCAGTGGTTATTTTAAAGACCGACAATGCACCTGCATATACATTGGCCTTTAGCTATTGTTATTAGTGTCCATCCCGGAAAAGATGGCATTATACGTAATGTTACAATAAAAACGTCTAAAGGCGTTTTTACGCGGCCGGTTGTAAAAATCTGCCCCTTACCCACCCAATAATTAGATATTATAGTTGTACTGTACTTTTAGGTTTAATTTAAAACATACGGGTTTTTAATTAAAGAGTTTTTTATTTTTGTTGTTGTTTTTTCCCGAATATTTTTTTTTTTTCTATTTGGCTGAAAAACAATTTTTCAGGGTAGGGGGTATGTTTAGGCCAAAATTGAATTGGCATTTTAATATTTAATTTATTGGCAACATTGGCTTTTGCTGTTCAAAGGGTTAAGCATTTTTATTGTTAAGTTAGTTGAATTCTATATTTCGGTAGTAAGACTTAATACTTCGATAGAAGCAGCTGAAATTTAACCAGTAGATCATTTTTTTTTGAGCGGAGATAAAGAATGAATTAAGTTTTAACGGCGGTTTTACGGTTTATACAAACGGTTGTATTTTCTGTGTAACAACAATTTCGACATCCTTAAATTCCTCTTTTTCCCTTCCCTTTAAACCTAGTGTCGAAAACCAGGACTTTGGGATTACATAACCTAAACCGATTGGTAAGTTTTTTCTTATTAATATATTTATTTTAATGCAAAACAAAATTCCACTGAGCTAAGAAGGAAGTATTTACATTCTTTTCTTTTTCTAAGTATTATTATTCCTATTCGAATACCGATTTTCAGTAGTCCACCCAACTTTTTATTGTAAAATTACCCCTTAAACTTTTTTTTTATCTTTGGACAAACCACGAAGGCTAAAAGCCTAAATACTAACGTACCGTGGGTGTCTTAAGCGAGGTAAGAGGGAGTTTGTTGACACGGGACTTAAATACTTGAAGATTTGGGGGAAGGAAAGACCTCCGCGGGCAGCAGGTTCCACAATCTAGAAACTCTAGGGATAAAAGAACGAACAAAGTGAGAAGGGCCTGTCCAGTTGGACCGTATTGGGATGCATACGCGCGGAACCACGAGTTTCTCTGTTGGGAACCGTGAGTGGAGGAACTATACTGGACAATTCTTCAGAGCAGAAGCCATGGAAGTACCTATAAAAAAGCGATAAATCCCCCACAGCCCGACGATGGGCCAGAAAGGGAAGCCTTTCTGTAAGTGAAGGATCATTAATGAGACGAATAGCTCTTCTTTGAATAAAATCATGAATGCTTAGTGTTGTGGGGGACGCCATGCCCCAGATATGAGAACAATATTCCAAGGGAGGTCGGATTTGGGACACATGCTGGACACCCTGTATAAGCAATACTGTTTAAATATTTATAACTAACGAGATATAGCAAAAATATCGTAAATTAAAATGTCCAATCTAAATTGCTGTTTGCTCAACTTTTTCTGCTTTTATCTAATTTATCCGACACATAAAGAGGACAAGTGTAATCATAGCATTTTTATTGAACTATTAACCTCCAGAAAAAAGCTCTCTTACTTTAACTAGACTTTTAGAACTAATTTTTTAAAATCTAGAGCAAATAATCATGAAGTGTACTTTTGTTTAGCTAACTAAGAGTTTTAGTTTGACATATGAATATCATAATATTTTAAGTATTTTTTTTATTATTCTTTATATAATTAGGGAACGTAGCTTAATCCATTATATACATACATAATTAAAACCTTTATGGGAAATTGTTAGGTTAAATTATAATAAGATTTATTTTAGGGTAGCAGTATATTAGAATTTTATTAAAATCTAAATTTCCAACTTCTATTTTTTTGGAATGAGTAATTATTTATAAGGTAGGAAACATTCTAATATTTCATATTAAACTTGATTTTATAAATGCTGTTTTTAAGAAAACAGATAGGTCTAATACTATGCAAATTATAAAAATATACTTTACTTTTTTTATCTTACTAAAAAAAAATTTAATTTTTATAAAATTTTTATTCTATTAATATTCTGGAGAAAACAGATAAGACTAATAATACAAAAAGAAAATATACTTTACATTTTTTTAAAAAATTTTTTACAAAATTTAATTTTCATAAAATTGTATTTCCTAAATAATTATGAGCAATTAATAAGAAGACGTATTATTTTACGACTCAAAATGCTCTAGTATATTCCTTTATCCTAATATTTCGGGGAAACAAAACGATTTGTATTAAAGAAAATTTTATACCTTATTAAATTTTTAAAAATTTTTAAGGCTATACCTATTATTTATCTTAAATTGTACAAAAAATTTCTTTAAATGAATTTATTTTTTTTAAATGATAAGTATTTTAATGTAGCATGTAACTTTTGTCAGCGAGTGTATTCTAGTGCAGTAGGTAGTACCTAACGTAGTAAATTATACGCCTAATCTATTTGGACAAATTGAAATTATCACTTTCTTTTAATTTTAGCTTCACAACGGGATTTAATTTAGTGTGACAGCGCCCGACCCTCTGGCCCCTTTCGATAAGCGCCAGACGCATTATAGTTTTGTTTATCTAAAGTCAAAAGGCAATTACTTAAATTACCTTTGACTTTTGGAGGGCGGACGAATGTAGTGACGGTAGACGAGAATAAACAAAAATATTTTGAACCAAAAAATATTTTGACAAATGAAATTTAAAAAACCAATTGGGATGTAATTTTGAGTGTCACGGTAAATAATAAGAACATTTATTGAATGTGACTAGCCATTTTTAATAATAATAAGAAATAATAATCCATCCAATTATATTGTTTTAATTTAAAAAAATAAAAGATGTCAATTAAAGGACATTAAAGGAGATTAAAATATTATAAAAATTATTCCAAGTCTCAAACTAGAATTTTCTTGAAGTAAATAAAGTGGTTAACATAAGATTACTAATTTTAAATTACCTTTTTAAACATTCACCTGAAAAAAAAACAAACTTACTTTATTTTCCAACATAGCTAAATTTTTAAGAATAAAATTTTAAGAAGAGAAAATTATAAACTAATCCAATATCAAAACTAAAGACCAAAAGCAGGGACACATTTCCCCGCTAAAAATGGTTACTCATAATCTATGCAACAATTGGGCGAAAAACTGGTAAAAAAAAATGAACTTTAAATACATCCTTCTTAAGAAACTTGTAATGAATAAAAACTTTCCACTACGCAAATCTCTGTTTGCTATAGGTTCAATGTACAAAACCTATAGTTAAGACGCGAAATCGTAAGTACGAAATTCAATGTATTAAATTTAAATAATTAATATAAACTTGATTCTCGTCCCAACTATAGCTAAAATTTTAAGAATCTAGGTCAAGATAAATCCCCACCGAAATTAGCCACTCCTCCTAAAATTCGTCATGCACTTAGCGTATAAGCGACTTTCCACGTTATGTCCAATATACGTAAGGTGCAATGAGATAGTACACGTAAATTCTCTGGAAGTGGTAACAAAATCATATTTAAACCAAAATTTTCGCGAAATAAGGAGGAATCAAAAAAGAAATGATATTCAGTGAATTATTAAGTGAAGTAGTGAATTAATAATTACTTAAAAAGTCGGGTATAGTGAAAGAAGAGAAAAGTCCTGAAAAGGCACCGCGACTTATAAACGTGGCTACGGCGGGCCAAAGTAATTAGCGCGAAAAGTACCGAGATAAATATGTTCAATTTGTCCAAATGTATGAATGAATGAAGGCACTTAGAAATTAACCTTCTGAATTAGTTCTTTCTTTTATTTTCACTTAACGCAATGTACAAGGGAAAAAAATTAAACTTTTGATTAAATGTATTTTAAAATTGAGAAAATTATCCTTAGAATTATAATCTTTAGATTTTAAATGAAGTCCATACATATCATTCCTTAGTTAAGATAATTAGTTGAGATAACGGTGGCTCCAATGTTGAATATGAGCTAAATGTAATAATTTAAATTAAATTTAAGGAACAAACCCATGAAAGGGTTAAATGTATGTAAAAAGTAAAATTAAACACAATTCTTATATTAATAATACTCAAAATTTAACCAAACCACTGTGTTTAAATGTTTGTACGGTAGTACAACAAAACCTGTTAGGGATTTCCCAAAAGATCAGTAAATATAAATATAATAATGACAATGTTTATAAAATTAAAGGAGGGTAGTAGCTGTATTTCAACCGTCATATTAACTTATTAAATGATAAAGTACCAATAAAAGGAAGTTGGTCTCAGAATATAAACTGGTATACTGGGTGTTTATTTAAGCAGTAGGTATAAGTGAGAAAGTACAAAATTAGCTCCCTTTCGAGATCAAGTGAACCCCAGGAAATAGCGTTTTGTCCAACACCTTGTACGGGCCAACTTGATAAGTGAAAATTTATATTTATACAGGGTGTTTTGGCTACAAAATTACAGTTTTTTTATAAGTACTTGGTCAAAGAAAAGGTTTTATTTATATTATTTAAGATATGTTTAAATAAAAAAATTTTATTTTTAAATAAATGTTCTGATTTTTATAATAAAATAATAAATATTTTTTTACTGGGCAACACTTAATTTAACACGTAAAAGGGTAATTTAGTCTAATTAATATATGTATAATGTTTACAACTGAATGTATTTGCAAAATATTTTGATTATGAAACAGATTTGTTTGGAAATAAACTTTATATTTTCTTCAAACTATTTTGTCCAGCTAGAATAGACGAATTTGCCACTGTGTGCCCTTTCTGAATCCTGATATTTGATTGGTGAAAATTTGAGGGTTATTTTCTTTGTTAGCTGCTTACAGCAGCTGTAAGCACTTTCATTTTTTTAACAAATCAATGACGTCAGTCTTACAGCAGCTCACAGCGATTGTTAGCGGCCTCGGGAGATGTCTAATAGGTTGAAAAAACAAAGAGGGGGAAATATTGCCGAATTTAAGGTTAAAACTTAAACAAAATTGACTAAATGTATACTAATAACAATAACAATAATATGTGTGGGAAACCATGTGAAGGATTAATTCAACTGCAATTAAAATTATTGTGCATTTTTGTTACAAAACTACTAAAATTAGGTTATATTATTATTTTTTTAATGTCATTTGTCGTTGGCGGTAAGCGTTTTTATTTTTTCGATACACACATCAATGACGTCAACTGTTACACAAGCTTGTAAGCAGCTGTAAGACAGAAGAATTTTAAAAATATCCTTTGGTTTTTCTCCAGAAACCGGTTTTTAACCACTATTTTTAATGCTTTACAGCAGCAGAAAGATAGAATCACTAATGTATAACTTTCCGGAAGTAAGGGATCTTTATTTAATTTTAAAATGTTTAT
Organism: Listronotus bonariensis; assembly: GCA_014170235.1. Lineage (NCBI taxonomy): Eukaryota > Metazoa > Arthropoda > Insecta > Coleoptera > Curculionidae > Listronotus > Listronotus bonariensis. Next base: position 6,199 of record JACEGR010010157.1, read on the forward strand.
AATACTGAATTTCTTCCATGAGATTGGAATTGTTTCTCCTTTTAAGTAGTTATTAAAATTAAACAATACCATGTTCTTCGCTTTTCAAAAAGATTTTTCAACATTAAGTATGGAATGTCATCCAAGCCTGGGGCTGACAAATTCTTATTTGCCAGGGCAAAGTTTAATTCATATATACTGAAAGATTCTATCAAGTAGTCTTCAGGTATTTGTCTCAGCTTAAAAGTGGGGGCTGTATGTATGTAAGACATATTTTCTTAAATTTGTTTTTTGATGTCGTCCGAGATCGTTGTATTATATAATTTTTTTATGAGAGTTGGAATTTTTTTATTTTATTCCAAACATATTTTATGTTGGATTCTCTATTCATAGTTTCACAAAATTGTTTAAAACTACTTCGTTTTTTTCTCTAAGTTTTTTCCTCGTGTAAGGGATTGTTTTCTTAGCAGCTACATTTGTCCGTGTTTGGCTTATTCTGGGGTTTGGCTCCAAAGAAAATCTTCTTAAGGCTTTTTTTATCCACTCTGAGCACTGTATATCCCACCATGTGTTCCTTTTATTTTTTACGTATCCGCAACCTTTATCGGGATTGTTTCGTCGGCTACTGTATTTAAGATGTTTACAGGATTGTCATATTCCAAGCTTTACTTTTATCTATTGTCTCTATGAATATTCTATCCTGAAAAACGTTCTAATCGGCCATTAAAAAGTTTCTTATATTATAGTTGTTTACTGAATTGTTTTTATTTTTTTCTTTGTTTTTGTCGTTTAACACTACACATGTTGGGAAAGGTTACTGTTTCCGAAGTCTTGTAGTACCCTCCAATTGGCCCTAACAGCCAACTGGCTGCTTACTATTGGTAAGTCTATTGCACTTGAGTGGTTCGGATTTTGAAATAGAGTGGCCGTTCCATCGTTCATAAGTGTAAATCTGTTAACTAGTAATAGGTAATATGCAGACCAGAGTTGGGTCGAATACTGAAAATCGGTATTCGAATACTTCCATTCTAAAACGGTATTCTGAATGCAAAATCCCGAATACTGACCAAAAAGTGTTCTGCCGAATATCGTATACCAAACACACAGATCTATTCAAATACCAGCCCAATATGTATTCTGAATATGATTCAGAATACTGAGTATTCGAATACTACCCAACTCTGATAGGTACACGTTTTTTTTATTGAATTAGCTAGAAAATACGCTCTAATTTTTTTTTACGGCAATTGGGAAACTTTCTGTATAATAAATATACAGTGTGTACACAGATGGACTATACTTGTAAATTTTATTTTTAATATTTCAAAAACAAGTTATTCTCTATAAAAATGTTTGCTTCTTCTAAAATGGTTAAAACTATACTAAAAATCGCCGCATGATATACAGGGTGGTCAAAATCGTAAAAATATTGCTTTAAAAATAACGGGAATCAAAAAACACATTTTTGAAACTACTTAATTAAAAAGTATGGTTATGGTTTCTCAGAAAAATTAAGGTTACCTACCATTAAAAAAAATCTTTAAAACATATTTTTTAAAATTCCGTACCAAAAAAATGTTTTATTTTTTAGAATAAAAGCGTTATAAAATTGCCCTATGATATTGGCGATTTTAACTACCGATGGGGGCGCTGCTAAACGTAAACAAAATCGAAAAAGCAGGTAGCAGGCAGGTAGCTAGCTTTGATTCCGTTAGCGATTTCGGGCATTAAAACGGTTTAACATACTGTTCAAGTTTCAACACAGCCGTGAATTTGTATAGATTTATAGGTACATATTAAGTGTGTTAAAACTCGATTTGTGAGTTTGAGTAGTGCCCTTGATGGTTTAACAATTTTTTTGTTAGTGGTGATTAATGAAGAAAGCGCTATGTAAAACTTTTTCGGAATGAGTGAAGAACTGTTGTTGACGCTAAGCACAGTTTTTTCATACCTTAATTGCACTTCCGACAGTGGAATGAAAAGAAATCTTGAATTCCAATCATATGATTAAACACACGGCTTTTTATTTTAGATGCTAATGGCTCTTCTCATGCCATAATAAACGTTTTAATATGGGTGAAAAGAAAGACTTTTTGATAAAAATGATAGCAAAACACACAGCTATCCAGGCACAAGGCTCAAAAAACGTGTTAAACATAAAATACATAATATATATTTATATTTATTTCCATGGTTAAACATGTCAGATTACCTGTTTTCTTAGGTTGCGCCGTTGACCCCCAGAGGTCTCATTGATCCTTGAAATTGCCAATACAGAGCGATTTAAAATTACGAAAATAGTGTCAGTAATTTTTGGGTTACCAATGCACATGTGTTTAAAACATTAACATACCAAATTTTATTTTTCTATCTTAAAACGTAAAAAAATTATTTCGGGCAACCACTTTTAAAAACACCCGGTATAAATACTCTTAATTGTAATTTAATAAAAACAATCCCTGAACAAACCGACTTTGATTCAAAATGTGGCTTTTGTTAGCTTAACTTTTAAAATTTCTAACACTTGGTATAAAAATCATCAGAGCTTTTTCAAAAAAATGAAGGCACTATCTTGTTAAAACAAGACAACAATTACACACACATCCATCATATTCAACAAGTTAATAGATTATAATAGATAGATTTATATTGCTTCAAATTTAACAGAATAAAAAATACTTTTTACATTTAAAAACTTTCAATTATTAGGTCATTTCAGCAAACATCATCAACATAGCAGCTATTAGACCCGTTCATAGAGAAATCAGTAACCAGTCAATGCCAATCAGATTTTAAAAATACATCAGGTGATCAGTTGGAAACCTGTCACCTGACTAAATAATAATACCTGACTGGCCCTGACTAGTTTGTGATTCTTCTATTAACAGACCTATTATGTGTGTGCTACAATGACATGACATAATGGACCGGCCCCGACCTATTGCTGCTGTGAATTTATTTGCGGCCAACGAAAGAGAGAGAGGTCCGAGAGAGATGGAGCTAATTACGGCAAGAAAGCCCGACAAGTAATGGAATTGAAATGGGAATATGGGGTTTAAAGTAAATTTTCAGAACATTATGCTTTTTTGTTAAGCTTTTTCGACTTTGTATAAATAGATCAATGAATTTTTAGTACATTATATACATATTTTTTGACTATATAATTCTTGTAAAGCTATTTTTGTTACTATTCTTGGGTGTTTTTTATTAGATACCGCTTACTTCAATCTTAAATTAAAATATTAAAAAACATTCGTTTATTCTTTGTCTAATGTAGTTTTTATGATTTAAACGTATATTTTGTGTTAAAGTAGCTTTAAAAAATACCGACATAAACAAACATTTTTAGGGTTTTCGGAAAAAGTTTTTTTAGTATATCCAGTTTTTATTGAACTTATAACACCAGTAAATAATAAATAATAAATTTTATTTACTTAAACATAACAATGAAAATATTATCTAAACAATGTGCCTTTTTGTGGTGCCTACCTGTGGAATTTCGTAGTGTCGCCTTTTTTCCACCTTGCAGTGCAATTTATAGCTGCACATGAGTGAACCATATTGAACAACAACTATAGTCAAAAATGTTTTTCACAATTAACTTTAGAACAAAAGAAGTCACTTTTAAATTCAACCATAATTCAACTGCTTTCTAACGGTAAACGAATATAAATGCACGTTTTTGCCGTAATTAGCTCCATCTCTCTCTCACTGCTCTGGCATCAATAAGCGATCGCGAGGGCCGGTCCATTACGTTATGTCATTGGTGTGCTACAAGCTACAACTAAGATTATTTAAAGCGATATTAAATAACACAAGGAAGAAGTTTGTACTCAAAAAAATACTACAAATTATTTTAATAAAAACATTTTGTTTACTTACATGCATCTTTTTAATAACAGAATAAAAGTTACCATGAAATCTACCAAGCCATTTTTGAAAAGTGTGATGTTAATGGAACAAAAAGAATAACTTAAACCTAAAAATTTGTTTTTACAATTATCCCTACATCTTGACTGCTCTTGTCAAATTCCTATTAAAACTCTAAGACAATAATAGACTTGGTTACATTGTTTGAAAGCATTAATGTAAATATTGGGATCTGAAAATTATTCATTAATATTTAATCTACTGATAAACTGTTAGTAACCAGGTCGGATCGAGATAATAAAAAGTAAATAAAATCCAAAAATTAAAATAACCTTATGTTTAAAACTTTGGGTACATTTCGAATGGTTAAAGATATCCTAGTTTCTCTTTTTAATACTTCATTAATAGAATATTTCTGCATACAGTTTTCTAAATTAGCACAGCCAGCCACATGGTCCTCATCTACTTCTCTAATGGAATGTAAATATTCTGTATACATACTGTCTTTAACAATAACAAGGCTACATCTTTCAAGCAGTATATCACAAATTTTTGCTCGTTTTTCATTATTTTCTAAAAACTCCAGCACTGTATGGGAGCCACAACTAATTGTTGTTACAACTGGAAAAAAAAGGGGTCCGTCCGTATGAGGCATAATACCTTGTCCAGGTAAATATTCATTTATGAGAACTTGATTTGGTTTTCTGTCATCAAAAATATTTAGATGTGATATTTTATCTACATAAATTTGTAACCAGGACGGCATTTTTTCAGCTATCATACCCTTCTCGTGAGGAACTCCCCGTAATCTTGAAGCCTTCGATGTGAAAGATAAGTCCACTTTGGCTTAGGTACAGAATAAACATGCTTTAAAATAAATTGTTCCTCTTCTTGGGTTATAAAATTTGGAATGTAATAAACTGTTGATGGCACACCAGGTACCCGAAAGTTAGAAAGATCCATGATCTAAGTTACATAGTAATTTCCATTTTTAGACAAGTAAGTAAATATAAGATTTTGTTGGTAGAATGATTCGTATTTGTACACAAAAAAATTAGGTTATTTCTGTTGAAGGTTAATTTCAGGCATTTTCAAACAAGGATTTTCAAATATTGATCCGATGGGTTGGGGCAAGATCGTTTAATAGGTAAGGTTGCCTCATTACGTCACATATGTACCGCACTGCTGGTTCCTTATTGGCGCCAACATAGCAAACAAGGATGTCTAGACGGATAATGCTATGAGGGCGAAAGAGCGCGATATACAATATTTAAAAATCAGCTAGAATAATCAATAATTTATTAATAGGAAATAAAGAAGTTACAGTAACAACTGGAATTAACAGTATTTAAAAGTATTTCTTTAATATTGACAAAAAATACAAACTACAATGTTAAAAACTTCATTAAATAATGAGCAAAATACATATGTGACGTATGGTCCGCCATGTTGCAAGGCTTACGAGGCAACCTTACCTATTAAACGATCTTGGGGTTGGGGTAGATCCAGTCAGCTGTTTTTAAGATTCAGAGTGAATCCATACCGGGAGCAAGATCATTTGACTAGATCAAGATCATTAGACTAAAGGTTGCCTCGTAAATCCTAGCCAATCAGTGCGTAGCAGTCTATTACGTCACATATGTATCGCAGTTGCTAGTTCCTTGGCGCCAAAGTAGCACACAAGGATAGCTAGACGGATAATATTATGAGGGTGAAAGAGCGCGATATACAGTATTTAAAAATCAGCCCGAATTAGCCTATTAAATAATTTATTATTAAGTAAATTTGGCTTTAATTACATTTTACGTTAGGTTGTAACAGTGCAGTTTGCGAATTTAATTTCAACGACTTTTCTAGCTTATTATTATATTTGATTTGGTACAACTAGCGCCGTCTAGTGTGCAGTGAATTAACATCGCAAACTAAGCTAAAGGGTTCTTGGGCCTGGAGCCTCTTGTGAGGTTGACAAGCGTTTCATTAGAGGGCGGTGTATCCTGTGGCTGTACCCTGGTTTTGTTCTTCGAGCATATACTTACTAGAGGTTTCGCTGGCTGTTAGTGTTACACTTTTACAAATGAGATTTTTGTGACCGGTTAATATTTTTGTGGTTTATGAACCTTTCTCGAGTCCATGGTTTTGAGGGAAGCAGCGGCATTTCACATGTCTTTTTAATTCTTTGGGCTGGTAGCCGTCGGGTTTCGAGTACATCTCGGAGTGGACTCGCCGAAATTCGCCAAAGTGATTCGACGAAGTGTCAAATTTTGGTCGGACATTTAAGGCGATTTCGGTCCGTTTTGGTACTCCGACTTTGGTAGGTAACAATTGGTATGTTTTACGTCACAACCGTTACGTCTGTGTATGGTAGCATCCGAATTCGTTTGGTACATTTTTGGTAGGTAAATAGAAGAAGAACCTACCTAACAGTTTATTGGTTTTTATAAAATGGTTTATTTAACAGCAATATTTAAATTAAAATATTTGCAACTATTAATATTATGTTTTATTATTAAAAGAAATAAAATTTAGAGTAAGACCAACAACTTTAGAAAAGGATGAGAGCATACCAAACTGATCTACCGACCCACAAGCCACGGTATAGCATTTGACAAACCAAACTGGGTACCAAAGTTGGCGTGATGTCACTATTTTCACACCCGAAATTGGTTGGTAGGCATTTAAGCAACCAAACTGGGGTACCAAAACGGGCCGAAATCGTCTTTAGATCATAGATTGTTAGTATAAAAGTCAGTCTAATGTTAATATGACAGTAGTCAGTAGTCTTTGTATTTAATGTGATTTATTTATTGAAATACAGTATATAAATTACCCAGTCATACCATCTTTTATTTAAATACACAACATAGAATTTGGTCAAAACCTATGTCGGGTAATTCAGAAAGTGAAATTGTAAGTCGGCCTCAGGTAATCGTTTAATGTCAGGATAACCAAGACCAGCTGAATTTGTAAAGTATCATACGTCTGTCAAGTAAAAAATTAAAAACTGTCTAGTCAAGTGTCAGCAAAAACAAAGTCTAAAAATGACGTTAATCGGTTCTATTGAACATTTTGATTCCAAGAGTAGTGATATTTGGTGTATTCCTTTTATGCTTTAGAACCGCCCGGAACGACACCAAGGGTGTTCCGTTTACAATTTTTTGACATTTTTTCATGTGTAGAACCGTTCTTGGCACTATTGACAGTTCAGAGAACGGTTCAGAACGGTTCTACAAGGTAAAAGGAATACACTAATTGCGTCCTATCTGGAAAGACTGGGGCAGCTGTTTATCTGTAATGTAGTGGAAAATGATAAGAAAGTGTCATTATTGTTAACACTAATGGGTGGTGAAACATATAACATTTTAAAAGACCTATTAGCTCCTGATTTGCCTAGTACAAAGTGTTTTAAGGACCTGAAAAAGACACTTAAAGATCATTACAGCCCAAAAAAGTAGTTATAGCTGAACGTTACAAGTTTTATAATATCAACCAAGAGCAGAATGAAAATATTAAGACTTTTGTTGCAAGGTTAAAAATGTTTCTCGATACTGCAATTTTGGACTTTTCTTATCAGAATGTCTTAGAGACAGGTTAGTCTGTGGAGTAAGATCCATAACAATTAAACGTAAGCTTTTGTCAGAAGAAAATTTAACGTTTGAAAGGGCATATAAAATAGCTTCGTCCATGGAACTCACAGAAGGTCAAGTTAGATCAATGGAAGTAGAAAGTAATCATTTATCAATGGTAGATGAAACATTAGCCAGAATATTGTTTAGAAAAAAAAGAAAGTAATTCTGAAAAGAAATATGGAAAAGATTGTCGTTTTTATCAAAATAGTACTAATAGTCTGAGTCTTGGTGGAGAAAAAAATTAAAACAAGAGATTTTTGGGTAGTCCGCAGCTAAAACCATGTTTTAGATGCACCAGAAAAAATGATCCAAATACCTGCCCTGCCAAAACATGGCAATGTTTTAGTTGCAAGAAGGTAAGTAGGCCATACAAGTAGAGTTTGCCGAAGACAAGGTGTGAATGTCTTAGAGGAAGGAGAAAAATCAGACCAGTCAGATGGTGAACTCTTTAGTTATGAGGTTTCTAGCTTCTATAGGACCAGGAAACGTTTCACCTGAAAAAGTGCAATTACTTATTGAAGGTAAACAAATTGTTTTTGAAATCGACTCAGGTGCTTGTAGAACGGATATGCATATTAATGACTTTAAAAGATATTTGTCAAACCTAAATTTATATTTTGTCAAGTATAATTTAAAAGTACTTACTGGTCAAGGAGTAGCATACTATAGGTAAAACCGATGTATTTGTCAATCACAACAATAAAATAGTAAACTTACCTATAGTTATTTTAAAAAGTAAAGTTTTGCACCTGTTTTAGGTAGAGATTGGTTAGATGTAAAATGTTTAAAAAAATAAATTTTAATAAAAGCTCATATGTGGGTATAGTCAATAAGTCTAATGATTCTTGTATGTCAGTATCAGAAAGTCCATCCATTAATATGTCAAATCACTCTACTCAATTAATGTCTGAAAATCATGAAAATATAACTTTTTTAAATAAACTAAAAAATACTTTTAAAAGCTATTTTGAAGATATAAACCCAAATCCTATAAAACATTTTGAAGTAGATTTAAAAGATGGTGCACAACCTATATTTCACAGAGCATACGATATGCCATATGCTTTAAAAGACAAAGTAGAGTCAAAGTTAACAAAAATGGTCAAATCAGGGATTTTAAAAAAGTCAGTTATAAAAATTCGCGCATTTAGTTCTGACGTCCCGACGCAGGCAAGGAATCCAAACAATATATCTTTATTAGTGGAATTCGTGATGAAAGTTAAAATAACGCAATTTATGTGAGTTTTTGTGTGTTTTAAATTGTTTGTGACTAGTGTCGGCTATTTGTGACACTGTGATTATTTGTGATATTCATTCAGCTAACCTCACTATGTGAACAAAAGTATAATTTTTACAAACTTCAATCCATGATATTAATGCTGAAGGGTTCCTCGTAATCCATTTTGATAAAACTAATATATTATAAAATATCTTAAATAGTGCCACTAATGTAACAAAAATAAAAAATAAAGTATATTTTCCATAGAAACCTCGTTTGTTTTATGGTGAGGCGAGGGGGTAGAGGGGTTTGTTTGGATTCCATTCAAAGCCTTAAAAATATATCTCTAGAGTCAGCCTTTATGGCAGTGTGGAAAAACACATGAGAAAGAAATATGACAAGAGTATAATCTATCGCTTTTCGTCCTGCTGACCCCCATGATTATGCAGAGCTAAAGTTTATTGCTTTTTAAGCATGCGATTGTTTGCACAGCTAAGCGGCAAGACTGAACTCTAATAGGTAAGTTCTTGGGGGTAAAAAAACGTCAACGTCGTGTGAAGTCACACTAATTTAGTGTATTCCTTTAACCTTGTAGAACCGTTCTCTCAACTGTCAATAATGTCAAGAACGGTTCTACAACATGAAAAAATGCCAAAAAATTGTAAAAGGAACACTTATGGTGTCGTTCTGGACGGTTCTGGAGCATAAAAGGAATACACCAATTGCGCGAATTGGGCCAGTTCTATTGTGGTGGTGCCCAAAAAGTCATCGAATGAATTACAAATATGTGTAGATTTTAAAAAACCTTAAATCAAATTTTGGATAGTGACCATTGTACATTACCTTTACCGGATGATATATTTGCATGTTTAAGCGGACATAAATATTTTACGGTCATTGATTTAAAACGTGCATATCAACAACTTAAAGTTAGTGAAAACACACAAAAAATGTTAGTTATTAATACATATTTAGGTCTTTATGAATTTACAAGGTTAACTTTTGGTATAAGTTCAGCTGCAGGAATTTTTCAATCTGTCATTTTTTTATCTTTGGACAAACCACGAAGACTAAAAGCCTAAATACTAACGTACTGCGGGTGTCTTAAGCGAGGTAAGAGGGAGTTTGTTGACACGGGACTTAAATACTTGAAGATTTGGGGGAAGGAAAGACCTCAGCGGGCAGCAGGTTCCACATTCTAGAAACTCTAGAGATAAAAGAACGAACAAAGTGGGAAGTTCGGGATCTGTCCAGTTGGACCGTATAGAGACGCATACGCGCGGAACCACGAGTTTCTCTGTTTGGAACTGTGAGTGGAGGAACCACTCTGGACAATTCTTCAGAGCAGAAGCCACGGAAGTACCTGTAAAAATCTATAGATCCACCACAGCCCGACGATGGGCATGGATAGCATATTGGCAGGTTTAAATAATACTAAATGCTATTTAAATGATATTTTGGTCTACGGGTCTTCACTTGGTCAATGTTACGAAAATGTTAAAAACGTATTTAAACGCCTTAATGATTTTAACGTTAAAGTAATTTCAAATAAATGTAAATTTTTAAAACCAAAGTAGAATTTTTAGGTAATATTATTGACGTGAATCGCGTTCATCCCACGGAAGAAAATATTTTGGCCATTAAATCAACACCAGTACCACAAAGTTTTACTAAATTAAAATCATATTTAGGGCTATTAACTTATTATGGAAAGTTTATTCCAATGTTATCTTCTTAATTAAAACCTTTATATAATTTATGTCAAAATAATATAAATTTTGCTGACTGTTGGACGAAAGAATGTAACGAGATTTTTGAAGATAGTAAAGAAAAGTTAACATCAAAAAGTGTACTAACACATGATGACCCGTCTCTTCCTATTTATGTCACGTGTGATTCGAGTAGTAACCAGAACTAACCAGAACTAACCAGTTATGTTTGCATTAAGTACTTATTACCCAGTGAAAAAAAACTACAGCAACTTAGAGCGCGAAACACTTGCAATCATGCTAGCTTTAAAAAAATTTCATAAATATCTTTATGGTCAAAAATTTGTTTTAATTACAGATCACCAGCCTGTACAGTTTATATTTGCCAAAAATAAAGGTATACCGACTTCTACTGCAGCTAGAATCATTAGATCGACTATTACTTTATCTGGTTATCAATTTGATATTAAATATAGGAAAGCTGTAACAATTAATAACGCGGATGGCTTGTCACGTTTACCATGTAAAGATAACACTAATATTCCTGATTTTTATACTCTTTTAGTTTAGTCGAGCAAATGCCTTAAAATTCTAGTGATATATCCAGAGAAACAAAGATTTATTGTTAATTAAAGTAAAAGATTTAATCTTGTCTGGTTGGCCTCATTTTATTAATGATGAGAATTTAAAACCCTATTTTAAGCGTAGAAACGAGCTTTTAGTTAATCAAAATTGTATTATGGTAGGTAATAACGTCATTATTCATAAAGCATTGCGAAAAGATTACTAAAATGCTTTTACGATCCTACTGTTGGTGGCCCAATATAAATTTAGATAGAGAAAAATGTATTTCCTTTTGTGATGTTTGTCAACAATGTCAACATTTTATTATGACTTCAAGTAGTAAATTAATTAAAATATACATGTTTTTTTTTAATTATGATGAATCAGAAATCTAAATGGATAGAAGTAAAATTAATGTCAAATGGCACCAATGCTTCTGAGACAATTAAAAAATTAAGAGATATATTCGCGGTATTTGGTCTTCCAGTAAATTTATTCTCAGACAATGGTCCTCCTTTTAATTCTAGTGAATTTATATGATTTTGTCAATCAAATGGAATCAAACCTCTTAAGACACCTCCCTATCACCCACAAAGTAAAGGAGAAGCAGAGCGTGGCGTGCAAACTGTCAAAAAGGGGTTGGAAAAAGCCTTATTTGCTCATAGAGGGGAAGAGGTTTCTCGACATTTGATTATAAAAAAATTACAATGTTTTTTTTTACATACAGAAATACACCCTCAACTGTGACAGAAATCTGACCTGCTGAAAGCGTTTTTAAAATTAGACCAAGAACTAGATTTGATTTATTAAAGCCCTCTTACCATAATAAAGATCAAAATAAAATTTTAAACAACAAGAGTCATAATTTATTTAAAGTTAATGATCAACTCTTTGTTAAAAATATGGATGGTAGAGGGGAGGATAACCATCTTTTATAGCGGACAAGTTTAAAAAGTGGCCATCGGAATGTAGCAAATTGGGATGGCGCCACAGTAGCCAGTGGAGAGATTTTGGTATTTCTTTCCTTTTTTATTTTGTATCTATCTGTCCTTTTTCATTTTGTATCTCACTCTAATAATTCATGCTCATTGGTTAAAAAATCTCCTCTGGCTACTGTGGCGCCACCTTAAGTTGCTCCTTTCGACGAACACTTTTTAAAACATTCAGATGGTTATCCTCCCCTCCACCATCCATTGTTAAAAACAAACAACATAAATTATGGCAAGAAGGCATTATAATGAAAGTTTTAAGCTATAGTACCTACCTACCTTGTTAACGTAGAAAATATATTAAATTTGTACATGCCGATGATTTGCCTATAAATCGGTATGATATAAAATTTCGAGAAACTGATAATTTGAATAGCATAGTATCCACAAAAGAACAATCACCTGATACTAGTGTCCCATCACTGCCTTCAAATAGTAATGACAGTGCATTGAAAGATATGTATCTCAAGCTATATCAGTGTCAAACTCGCCTATTAAAAATCAAATAACATCTAAGGTCGTCAGATGTTAAGGAAGATGAAACAGAAGATAAATAAAGAATAAAATCAAATTCTTAAAAAAACTGATTCGTCTTTCTTGACGACACAGACACATTCAGGTAGAAAAGTAAGAGCGCCAAATAGACTTAATCTTTAATTAACAAGGGGGAAATGTTATATATTTTATAGTTTAGATTATATTTCTTAGTTAGTTAAGATCATAGATTGTCAATATAAAAGTCTAAATGTTAATATGTCAGTAGTCAGTAGTCTTTGTATTTATTGTGATTTATTTATTGAAATACATTATATAAATTACCCAAAGTCATACCAGCTTTTATTTAAATACACAACAAACCCTAAAATAAATTAAGTTGTTCGTTAGTTTCGTTGTTTTTATGTTATTAGAATGCAAAAATTTGTTTTATTATTTTTTACAATGATAGAAAAATATTTAAGTTTTAGCCCAACCAATGTGACCTTGATTTTTGCAAACATTCACAATTGTTAAAGCTAATTCGGGATTTAATTTTTTAGTTTAGGTAAATTGATCACATATTTTTGCTTTACTGATTTAAATTATTTACAGTAGGGTAGGAGCTATTTATTTGAAAAAAATATTAAGTTCATCTTCAGAAAAATTTAATTTCATAAAAGGTGGAAGAATTCGATAGACATAATAACTGCTAATGACATAGTGCAAAATTGACTCCAAGAGTAATAAAAGTCGATTAAAAACCTAGCCCTTTCTTGTTCCGTGTTAAAAACAATAATTAAAAGCTCAGTTGCCCAATAATAATATCTGATATTCCGTAAATCTAATTTGCAATAGCTGTATATGTGTCCTTTTTCATCTTGCACACTTAAACAGAGAAGTGTTAGTACACATATAGACATTTTACGAACATTTCCGATGTTTATGCCTAGTCCTCATGTACAGTAAAATATTGCGGAAACTCGGAAGTCCGGAACCACGTGATTAATATATCGAAATTTTATTGAGCTTTTGGCAGCCATGTTGAAAGTAACAGAAACGTGACAGTTCCGGAAAAAAGTTGTAAATTTTTAACTTTCTTGCGGAATCCGCCAATTTTCCCGTTAACTTTTGTGCTTATCAGGTATTTTTGTTAATATTATTAGTTTAATCGATAGCGTCAGTCACATTTATAATCTAAATTTATGTTTCTTGCCTCTATAAACTGCCAATCCGCAGTTCCGGATCTACGCAATTTTTGTTCACATGAGGACTGGAGGCATCAGTCTATTGTGACACAGAGTACCAAAAAGTACTAAAGTGCAATTATCGACTTCTCGAGTAGAAATCTACGATAGAAAGCGAGGTGTAGAATTCTATAGAGCATGGAGTCCCGCTGCAGATTTTTTTCCGGTTTTCGTCGTTGCTAAATGCCCGATAAATCGGTATGATAAGCACTTAGAAAATAACCTTTTATTATTTGGTATAATTTTAAAAATCATATTTTATTTTTCCAAAGTTAATTATAAATTATGATTTAATGTAATTTTTGAGCAATGAATTCTGTTACTCAAGTTTTCATATATCGTAATATTTTCTTTCATAGAAACGTTAGATATATTTCAGCTAGTTTTAATCATTTAAAATTAAGAAATGATAGCTCAATAAATATATTTGATAGAAATACAAAAACATTACAAAGGCAAAGGGCGGCATTAGCAGATGATGTAAACTTGTATGATTATCTTAAAGACGAAATTGGGTTCCGACTGGCCGATCGCATATTTGACATCAAAAGAAAATTTAAATTAGCTGCTGACATTGGTTTGTTATAAACTGGATTTTTAAGGTATCTTTAAAGTAAACAATTCATACTGTTTACAGGATGCAACAGGGGCTATGTCTCAAAACACATATCACCAGAATCTGTTGAACAGCTAATAGTATGTGATGTTAGCCAAAAAATTTAGATACAATTCCAGTTATGAAAGGAATCAAAGTAAAAAAACAAATTTTGGATGAAGAACATATTGAGGTAGGTAATGCTATATATATATATATATATATATATATATATATATATATATATATATATATATATAT
>JACEGR010010158.1:0-20727 GCA_014170235.1 Listronotus bonariensis
TTTGACAGATGGACAGGGTGACAGATGACATTTGACAGATAGTAATGACCACGATTCCTAAACAACGCGTTGCGCAAGATCTCCTAAATATTAAGTGACGTCAGAGATTTTGAGATAATAAGCCCCCCCGAGGAGGGGCGCGTTCAACCCGCCTATTCTCCCCTACTGAAGGAGAAAACTTATGTTTAAAAAATGGCCCACAAAAAAATCTGAGATATTACTTCTTTTAGTACCATACTCTATTCATGGCGTAGGTATTCTCTCGGCACGTATCTGTGTTGCGTAACAACAGTTTTTTTACACAGATATGCAAAACTATACTGGCCGACGATTTTAGGCAACATCACGCGAGACAATTTAGAAACACTGAGTTTTGGTGCAGCCAAAAGCTTGCATATGTTGGCTGAGACCGAAATTATGGTTGAAAACCCTGGATTCAAAATTAAAACTTCACGGAGGGTTCCTAAATCGTTTTAGACATTTTTTGGTTGTTCACTTTTCTTGGGCCAAATTAGTTGAGGTATTTTTTTTTCTTTGCCATTTTACTTAGGGCGCTATCCTACTTTTTTGCCCCAGATCCCCATGCTGACCTAGTTACGCCGCCTAGTGTTACTATACTGTCTAACAATATTGAACATCTACAACTCTGTATAGTTTTGCAATTCCCTCCGAACATTCCGGTCACTCAATAATATTACCGATAACACATTGCCCTCTCATCCCGGAAGTATCACCCAAAGGAATGAAAGCTGCCGATTATTTCAAAAGCTCCAGTATTAAGATACGAGAAAATTCAATTTGACATTATCCGGCATCACTTTTTCTTGGGTAGAAATCTGAAAGTGGTGCAGCCAAAAAATTTTGAGTTGTCATTTTTGACATATGACCCAAACATGCCTTTTTTATTAGGACACCCTATAATGATTAGGCAATTAAATTGCTTGCTTTTCTGGATTTTTAAATAATATATCATAGTAGGTGGTTTACAATTAATAATGAAAATTATGACTTTAGACGCATTGCGGTTTCTATCTGTTTTAAATTGTTTTTATATTTTTGTGGAATCTGTCATCTCAGCTCAGAGATATTTCCTGTAAAAAAATAAAAAAAATTTAATTAATTAATTTTTTGTTTTTTTTTTCTACGGAAATGTTCCGAGTTGAGGATGACAGTATTGCTTTTAAAGAAAAAATATAAAACAATTTAAAAACAGATAGAAGCCGCAATGCGTCTTTAAAATCATAATTTTTCCAATATTTGACGTAAAAAATTTATTAAACCACCTACTATGATATATTATTTTAACTCAGAAAAAACAAGCAATTTAATTACCTAATCATTTATAGGGTGTCCCTAATAAAAAAACATGTTTGGGTCATATGTCAAAAATGACAGCTCAAAAATTTTGGCTACGCCACTGATTCTACGGAAAAAAGTGTCTTTATAATGTGCAATTAGTTTTCTGTATCTGTAATAACAACAAAGCTACAGGGCCTTTTCAAAAAGTGAAAATCGAGAATCACCCTGTATCTCTGAAACGCTTCGCGATAGCGATGATCTGTTTTTACCAACGGTTTTAGACTTCTACTCTCTTAAAAATAACCCAAGTTTGTCTTATAGTACTAAGTGTTCAATTTTATTCGTTTTTGTGATATTTTGATTTTTGTAAAACTGCGGAGGTAAAATTAAATTGACATATTTTTAACACTTTTAACACTTTAAACTTTAAATGTGTAACAAGACTAGCAAAAGTCTGCTCATATCATCCGTAGGTCAAATCAAGATCAAAATATTGTACAGGTGATCGTGGAATAATTTCAATCTTTTAGAAAATCAAGAACAGCATATCTCTCTTATTTTAAATGGATAAATAAACACCTGCACATTTTTACGTCACATGATGACAAATAAAATACTCTTTCAAATGGTGTATAGGTTGCCATACCTATCTTTTTGTGCTTTTTAGTAAAATCTGTTTTACAAATTTTAGTCCAAATGTTTATTTAAATTAAAGTTGGCTGTGACATAGCAGCCATTAATATTTTTCTTAAGAAAATAACAACGACCATTTATTGATTACTAGTGTTTTAGTCAGTTTAAAAGAAATTTCAATGATTTTAAATAAAAACCCTTCTTCTACAACAACAAGATGATGTAATCTGGTAGGATGTGAAAAAATGGTTTACTTTAGTTCAGAGTTAATCCTGAAAAATATTCCAGAGAAACCATCTGATAACCTATAATAGTTGCTTTAAAAATTTGACACAGTGATTATGGATAATGGAAGAAACGAGTTATAGGTCACAGAATGTCGTCATAACTGACCAGAGGCGTTATTAGGATTGTTTAAAAACACAAGCTTTATCATTACCACATTCAGCTGAAATAAGTGTTATTGGAAGTAGCATTATAAGCAACTAATGATTTTTTTTTCAGTGAATTTTAAAAATAGTGGCAGATAATACAAAATCTTTAATTTTGTGCTTTTTTCCAACAAATTTACATTTTGCAATAACGGCTTAGTAAATAGGCATAGCTATATCACAGCCTACTTACATTTAAATAGACATTTGGAATAAAATATGTTAAAACGGAATTTACTTAAAAGTATAAAGATAGGTATAGGCAACCTATACACCATTTGAAAGAGCATTTGGTTTGTCATCATGTGGTGTAAAAAAATACAGGGTGTTCCATTTAAAATAAGAGAGATATTGCTATTTGACTTTCTAAAAATTGAAATTATTCTTTGATCACCCTGTATAATCTATGATCTCGATATGACCTACGTATGATAAGGCAGACTTTTCCTAATCTTGTAACAAATTTTAAAGTTTAAGGAGTTTATATTGTTAAAAATAAAAATTAATTTAATTGCACCCTGCATTTTCAAAAAAAAATCAAATATCACAAAAACGAATAAAATTAGACACTTGGTACTATTAAACAAACTTAAATTATTTTTTATGTAGAATCTAAAACCGTCATAAAATATAGGGTGTTCCATTTAAAAAATATAACTTTGATACGTCACACTTTTTTGAGACATCCTGTATAGAGTAAAATAATTTTATACTGTGGCCTTATCCGACCTGTATATGTTTCAGTATTTACTTTTTTAAAACCCCATGGTTATCCAGCTACAGACCGTGTCGAATATGGTGGGCCAAATTCATTCATCATTAATAAGTTATGATGAAAAAATGCTGCGTTTAGGATGATGGCATCCATCATCAAAGGTGTATGCTGAAAAAAATGGCATTTTAGGGATGATGGCTATTCATCACGTTGGTCGAATATATCTAGGGATGATTTGCTGGGCATCCATCACAAAAGGGCTCTGGCAAATATCTTTAGATGATTTGGCGCACATTACTTTCCAATGACAAGCAAGTGCATTTTACCGTCCCGGGAGAACTCCCCACGTGCATAATAATGCACATGCATAATGCGTGATGTAAAAGAATAGGGTGTCCCATATAAAATTAAATATATTTTGGAAAACCATAAGAGATACAAGAAAAGGTTAAATGCAGAAGTTGTTCAGTGAAATGTATTTTTTTTAGTATTTTTATTGTATCTCTTATGGTTTTTCCAAAATTATAGTATTTAATTTTATATGGGACACCCTGTACATAAACACCATTATGCATGTGCATTATTTATGCACATTTTAGTTCCCTGGACGGTAAAAATGCATTTTATTGTCATTAGGAAAAAATAATGTAATGCCATCATCTAAAAGGCATATTTTTGCCAAAACCTTTTTAATGATGGATGCCATCATCCTAAATGCATTTTTTCAGCATAACTTATTAATGATGGATGCCATCATCCTAAACGCATTTTTTTCATCATAACTTATCAATGATGGATGCCATCACATTTTCTGCAACACTTGGCCTAATAACGACCAATTGCCCATTTTGATACCTTTTGCCAATGCCATGCCGGCAAAAAATGTTATATGAGAGTTTATAAATAATGTACCTTCTATATACACTAAATTCAGTGCTGTATTATCCATTAGGCTGACTAGGTTACAGCCTGGGGCGCCATGAAAAATAGGCGCCAGACAGGGGAGGTAACAGACGCTAGACAGAGGTTTAAAAAAGTTTAGGTCGGGTGGGATTTTGGTGACTAATTTCCTTTGTGAATAAGGTGCTTTGAAATGAAATGGGCGCGAAAAGAAGGGAATGACCTTTTTTTTGCTCTTCAAAAATTTTTGTGGTGGAAAATATATAGGCGCTCCGGAATTCTAGCCTAGGGCGCCTCAAACAGTTAATACGGCCCTGACTAAATTGCGAATAACGATGTGCCGGTAGTGTTTATTTATCACATTACGAAAGTCAACAATCAAATCTACTTTCGAACCTTGCAATACAGACAGTACAAATTCTAGTGATTTAAAAAACACCCAATCGACCTGATTTCCCCGAACACAATAATGTTTTAGGTAAATCGACTATTTTGGAACAATAATAAACAATTCGACTACATAAATCAAGGAATTCGGCAACAAAAATTAACGATGTAACCAAAGATTTTGAAAACATACAGCATAAATGTACTCCGATTCCTGAACTTTTGAGTAGAAAATGGATTTAAAAGTTTATCTCTATTCATTTAAGATGTGATTTACAATAAAATACTTGAAGTGACCAGGGTTTTTACAAAATATTTCCATAAGATGATGAACTTCTTCAAGGTAAGTTTAATTTGCCGGCAATGTACATTTTTCATATTGGCATTGATGGTAAAGCATGGCACTTGGTGGCAATATTATGCCAACATCTTATACGCATTAAAAAGTCAACCCTAAATAAACACTTCAATTGCCAATAAATTTTACATGCAGGCGAATTAGCCGGCAAGCATACAAAAAATGGCGGCATACCAATCTTGATTAAATAAAAGCACGCGCTTTTGTTGCAGGCAAATAAATATTGGATTTTTTGAAGGCAAAACCTTCAACGCATATTCATACTTTTAAACCATATTATTAACATTGGTATTTAACCAACATTAAAGCAAATTTTTTGATCTGTTTTATTTATAATGGCAGCTAAACAACATTATTTTATGTTTTTTTACATAATTTAAAGGAAATGGCCTTTCATAACATTTTATTGTTAAAAATCATGCAAATAAAAATTAGGTCAAACAAAATGTTTATTATGTATTTTGGAGCGAATAAAAATAAAATGATGGTAAAATTAGCTACGTTAATTTCGGACCGAAGGTGACCGCTTTGTGCATTTGTTTTCTACGTGGTTTTCTAGCTTTTTAGTTTCTTTTTAAAGAAAAGAGTTTTTTAATAGACATAATTAAATGTATTCATTACCTAATAAGTGTGTGTGTTGTGTGATTAATTGGTGATGGCTAGTCGAGAAGGCAAGATATTCAAGTAGACTGTTAGAGCTGTAAACATTTTGTTTAAAACTTTTATTAAAAGTTTTAAAGACGTGTTAATAAAAATATTATATATATTTAATAGTTTTTTTGACATACCGATAGATGGCGTAATGGACAATAAACTACTACGTTTCTGCAATATCTTCGCTTTTTATCGTCTAAACCGTACCCATTAGACAAAAATAATTCGAGAGCGGTCTGCGGTAGGTGATCTCACTTAGCTTTTAAAGAAATATCTTCGGCTAGTGTAAAATCTGCATCTCCAAGTTGGACAGTGTTCCGAGAGATGGTACTTTGCATTGCAAGGAAATTGCATGCAGTAATGAGTTTTTTCCTATTTTAATTTTCAAATAAAATATCGCAATCATTTTAGCTTTTAAATAAAAGTATATGCGACAATTTTCGTCAATAAGGACGTCAGCTTGCTGCTTGGGAGTATCTGCATTTGCCCACTTCGTGTTCTTTTGTTATCTTCTTTGCCAATAACTTATTAATGATGGATGCCATCATCTTAAACGCATTTTTTTGCCAATAACTTATTAATGACGGATGCCATCACTTTATCTGCAACACGTGGCCTAATAACGGCCAATTGCCCACTTTCGCGTCTTTTTTGATACCTTTTTGCCAATGCCTCTGCCATTAAAGAGTGTTGGCAATGCCAGTAAATTAAATGTACAACGCCGGCAAAAAATGTTATATGGGGAGTTTATGAGCCCCACGAACGACTGTCCTTTAAAAAAGTGCAGGGGGAAGCATAACGACCTTTTTTTTTTGCCTCTTTTACGCTTTGGGAACCAAATTAGACCACGTACACAGGCCGTTACAAATTAGATCTCGGAAACGGTAAGAGATATAGGGTTACTAAATTGGGACAAACCGCGCATCTTAATGCTTACCAATATTCCGTTTTAAAATTTGCAGTCGTTTCGGAGACTACCCGGCAAAAACGAATTTTTTATGAAACAGTTTTTATTTTTTTCTCGGTTTATTTAAAGACATTTTAAACCAATGACACATTGCACGCACTTTCTTTCTGTTCTATAAAATGATGTCACTAAATTTAAGATCCGACGTTGTTTTTGAGCCACCACCATCCTCTTTTGTTTTTTAAATGGCGGAATATTTGGTTTTAAACTAAATACACTCGTATTTACCCTGAATACAACGATGCATAGTAAGAACATTTTAAAAGCGCAAATTCGGTACCCTTTGAAAATAATACAAAAAAACATAAAAAAGGCCGCTTGCAATCGGACTATTTTATACAAAGGCGCCGCTATCCTTTACAGCGACGCGCCGATACACTATGGGATAGAAATCCATTATTTTGGCCAAAAAGCAACTTTGAAATTTTAATGGCTCATGCTGTGTATTTCAAAGTAGATACTCCAAACTACATGTACGCAAAATTATAAAAGGATATGACGACTTCTATTGGGGTAATAAGAAACTTGAAAATGTATTTTAAGTAAACATAAATATACAACATTTAATCTACTTAGTTTATTATTAGCCTTGTTTACTAAAAAAGTAAAAGAGTTTAAATAATAAGAGCTATTGTTGTGTTTCCGATGCAGTCTCGCGAAGTCTCGCTACTTTTGTCAAAGATTTTTTACCTTTTCTTTATCAGTTTTTGTACTTACAATTGCCTTTCTACTTTTTGCTACTTCTGAGTGTAAGGACAGATACAAGATTTTTTATAATTTACAAGGTTTTCCATTTTAAAATTTAATATGTTTTGTCCTACACTGTATATCCTAAAAGATAAAAGCATTCTGATGAAAGATATGGATTCTGACAGAATCTACCCAACAAAACAGTGTTTTTATTTATTTTATACGTTAAAAAATAAAAAAGTTGGGAAGATGTATCTCTATTACGCTTCTAAGAATAATTTAAAATTATTTTTCAGATTTGGATGGTCATATTTCCGAAACTAATTGAGATAGACACATCAAATGTAGTATTTTTGGTGGTGATATAATATTCAGGGTATTCCATTTAAAAATCATACCTATTGTCGTACCCTGTATATCATATGAGATAATAATCATCGGATTACTGATTAGAATACTACCGAATTAACCAAACAAGCTGACATTTTAGTTTATTTTGTAGAATAAAAATAATAATGTTAAGGGGGTGTAAATTTATAATAACATATAATAAGTTTTAGGTTTCTAAAAGCATTTGTAATAATTTATAATATTTTTCCAGTAAAAGCACCTCATTTTAAGTTAGATTGGTAAGTTTCAGAATTTTGACCAAAAAATTAAGTTCTATCCCATAGTGCGATGACCAGCTGCATCAACCGGCATATCATAAAAGAAATATAGCAAAGGCGGCCGCGAAGACAAGCATGCCGATTTATTTGCTTTAAACTTTTTGTGATTTTTTTCTTATCAAAGAGCACCGAATTTAGATTTTGATACTTCCATTTGAAGGCAAGTATGCATCCATTTTATATAAAAGGCTGCGATAAAGTTGATAGAGGCGTTTGAATAAATATGCTTTATTTTATTACGTATAGGTAAATGTATGTAAATTACCTTAATCTTTGTAGCTGTTAAGTGTAAATTATAAAAAAATAAATTATCAAAGGGAATAATAATGAGTAGTAATAGAATAAATGATGCATACCTTACCTTTAAATGGAAATTTTCAAAATCGTTTGGAATAAAAACGTAATTTTAATGGAAAAATAGTGGATGGTGGTTTTTGGTTCGAAACGTCGCATAAATGTAAAGTGTGATATATTGTTGTATTCAGAATTAAAATACAAGATGTATTAAGTTTAAAACCAAATATTTCGCCTCATTTAAAAAACAAAGTTGATAATGGTGGCCTGGCAAAGCTTTTCTTCCCCACGAAATACTAAAGTATTTAAATCCCGTGTCAACAAACTCCCTCTTACCTCGATTAAGTCACCCACGGTACGTTGGTATTCAGGCTTTTAGCCTTTGTGGATTGTTCAAAGATAACAAAGATAAAAAAAAATTAACCTTTTTTAAAATTTACACGGGATTTTTATGTTCTGCTGGGCCACGCACCTCCCTGTATATAAACATACAAAATATTTAAGGAAAAAAATATGCAGCACCATATACATATATCAAACCTATATTTTAGTAGTTAATACATATACAGGGTGTCCGAAATGGAAAGGTTAAAAATGATAGGTGTGATAGAGTAGGCCAAAATAATGTTAGTACGTCAAATAAAAAAAAGTTCTATCGCGCTTCGTTAGGGAGATATTAACGTTCAAAGTTGCTGTAAAAAACAACTTATTTCAATTATAACTTTTTAACTGTTGCCACAATGCCAATGATATGTGTGCTACTAAATAACTTTAAAATAATGCTAAGGTAAACGGCTGTTCAGTAAGTCGGAATTATACAGGGTGCGACGATTTTTTAAATTTAATATATGCTTTTTTATCACTGGTGACAAATTTGACATTTTACTTTGACCTTTTAACTCTTTTTATTATTTCTTTACAAAAAAGGTATACTTCATTTAAGTCGATATCTTGAACCATTTTTCATAAAATTGCATTTTAAATCCACATACAAGCATTTTGAATGTAATAAAAAATTCTATTTATATGATAAAATTATTAAAATGTGGTAAAATTATTTAAAAGCCCCTTAAACTTCATTATACAGTTAAAAACTCCTTTTAAGAATTTTGCCATATTTTAAACAAACGACCGGACTTACAGAACAAAATGATGCATTTAACTTCATTCCAAAAGAAAAGAAAAATGTATCTACAATTAGGCTAATACGTTTATTTTAATTAATTTACTTATAAGTTGTGTCAGCATCCCACTCAGGAACTATGGTAACCTAACATTATTGATTTTTCAAACCACACATAATTTATCAAAAATAATTATAATTTCAGAATCCACAAATTATTGACAAATTCGGTTTTACTTAATCGTTTCCCATAGTTTGTCTAGAAAAAAGTATTAGCTAAATTGAAGCAAAATCCGATTTCTTTTGCAACGGGGTTAAATACAGTATTTTGGAAAAGTTCCATAAGTCCAGTCCTTTCTAAATCTGTGTAAAACAAAATGGACAAACTTAAAGATCTATTCATTAGCTCTTAAAAAATAAAAAGAACGGCGCAACAAATAAAAAGTTATTGTTACTAAAAATGTATGGAAGTTTAATTTGGCCCACCCTGTATGTGGTAGGTCATTAATAAAAAAATAAATTTAAAGTAATTTTAACAAATATTTGTTTAATAGCATAGAGGCTAAAAATAAACTTATAATTTCCTAGCTATAAAATTTTTATTGTATACTACACAGGTAGGTATTAAATATTAAAACAACACTTATACTCCTTTGACGTTTATGACGTCATAAAACTATTAGCCATAATTTAAACATATGCACCTTAAAAGAATATTTGCAATTTTGCACTAGTAGGTAATGCAGTAGAATTCATACAAGAAAAAGCAGGGGGTCATACAAGTAAAGACGGCAATTAACTATTTAGTCGTTTAAATAGTGTGCGAGCAACAAAAAGAGAAATAATTTGAAAGTGAGATAGAACACGACAAGCTGATGATGTTGATGGCTCTTTCTTGTATGAATCCGACTTTACTGCTAGAAATTATGTTAATATTCTTAGACAGTGTCCACTAATTTATGGTACTTTAAGTAACCACAGATTCCTTATTCCAAAATTGATAAACAGAAAGATACAAGGTCCAAAAGTAAAAATGTCTTTAATTCTGTATTAAAATTCATTATTAATTATGTTTAAGCTAAAGCGCACAACCTACACTACTTTTAAATTTTACAAAACTTGTTTTATGCTCTTCTGTATACAAACACGTTTAT
Source organism: Listronotus bonariensis (assembly GCA_014170235.1). Taxonomy (NCBI): domain Eukaryota; kingdom Metazoa; phylum Arthropoda; class Insecta; order Coleoptera; family Curculionidae; genus Listronotus; species Listronotus bonariensis. Next base: position 10,274 of record JACEGR010010158.1, read on the forward strand.
TCAAATGCTTTTTGGCAATCCGGAAAGGAGACGGTAAAACTTTTTGTCAGGCGTACGGCGGCGTAGGGCGTTCGTACGTCTTATATGTAACGGAAGTAAGTAGCTTTCACACAAATATCTCAAAATCGACTACCCAGAGCGATTTTTACAAAGTATAATATACTTTTTTGTGTAGACCACGTAGGTGACTTTACTGTTTTACTTAGATATTAGAAGGGTGTAGAACGAAAATGTTGCTAAGTTTTAAATAAATTTAAAGTGTGGTAGGAAACCCTCTAGCCTACTCAGAAAAATTATTATTAGATTTGAATACCTTAGATTTGATGCTACGTTTTTATATTCTAAACGGATTGAACCTTATCGATGTTTTTTTTTCTTTAAAACCATGTAACTTACTTATTATCAACTTTTATTATGGGTATTATTAGTTAGATCTAAATAGTATATAAATTGTGTTTTTTTTATTTATCCATAATTAGTTGACAGCTCATAATGTACACGTCGCGTCGTGGCAGTTTGAACAAGACCAATGCATTAAAAAAAATACGGTTTAAAGTGAGACAGATGCATTGGTCAATTGTGATAAAATTTTTGATTCATGCATTTATATCTAACCTCTACCTGATAGTCCTTACTGCACTGAAACCCAATTCATAGCATCAAGCTTGCATGACCAGTATGTATGAATCGGTTTAGAGCACCCGGTATATTGCTTTTCCTACAGGTTGCCCAATGTACCATTGGGTGTTCTAAAAAGTCTTTAAGAAGATTTTCGACTGACATACCCAGTACGGTAGTACCAAAGAATATAAACTTTTTAATAAGGAGCGCCTCGTTTTTTTATTTGTCCGAAAATATAGGTTATTTTTGTGACGTCACCTTTTGCCATAATATTTTTTTATGTGACAAAATAAACCAATATTTGCATAAAATAAAAATTCACTTAAAAACATTATAAAAGGTTTCTTACCCTTAATAACGATTTAAACGTATATTTCCTTTAAAAATATCCAAAGGTCAGTGATCCCTGTTTACAGGTTTTAAAATTATCTGTAACTGCAGTACTAATAACTACTCAATTTAACTATAAACAGTAAAAACTAAACATATATAAAAGTCCAATGACTAAAAAGCAAAAAATAACACCAAAACCGCGAAAAAAGCTTCCAGTACGATTGTAAAAAAGAATTACGGAAAAGGATTACGTCACAAAATTTAGTAAACATGGGCTTAAATGGGATCGAGCGCTCTATATTAAAAAGTTTATTTCCTTGCGGTAGTACAATATCATTTAACATCTAGAACAGGGCTTCCCAAACTGTGCGTCGCGACACACTAGGGCATTGCACTGTCCTTCCAGAAGCGTCGCGTGTTGATGGGATAATAAAGTGTGGTAAAGGTGTGTCTGATTTTTTTAAGAACTGAAACCAAAGGACAGTTGTTGCTTTTTGAAAATCGTCTTCAAAGTTTTAAGGACTGAAAACAAGGGGCAAATGCTTTTTAAAATTAGAGGGAAGAAATGAAACTTTATAATCCGTGCAAAACTCAAGAAATACAAAAGTTTTATTTCTTTCCTCTACATTTTTACGAGCGTCACAGCCACACCCATTCCATTTTCTTTAAAAAATAAGCACGAAACTTTTTTTTTTGATGTTTAATTTTCTCGTTGTTATAAGTCTCCTTCGGCGTAAGGGTGTCGTGAGGCAATAGCATGTGTCCAAAGCGTCACAATACAAATAAGTTTGGGAACCCCTGATCTAGACCATAAAGTGTTATCTAGAATCATTTTGAAGATCGTGTATATGGAGCTCGTACCTGTAATATGTTTTCTAGCCAAATAATGTTACATTTGCTTATCACGCATGGAAAAATAAATTGTTCAAATAATAACACGGAATAATTCTGCCATGATGTGTAATTTTAAGTCACAATACGCTCTTTGCATTTAAATATTTTCTTTATTATAAATAAATACAGGAATCCAGCAAAATCGATAGTTATTTAAAGGAAAAACCACATGTTTACACTATAAACCACAGCACGATTCTCGACTAACCTACGATCTAGGAACGTTTTAAAATTACCACTTGTACATAGGAGATACGAGAGTAGATGTAGGGGAAGTCGGCCAACCTTCGGACACTTCGATCATATTCATATTGTAAATAAAGAACTTATCAAAAAGAACAAGAATGTTCGTATTTTTTTTATTACTGCTCCTAATTTTTATTTATGTTAAAATGTTTTAAGATCACCATAGGTAGACTTAAAAGATTATTAAATAAATAAATTTATAATCTGGTAGTTTTATATTAAAAAAAATACCTAGTTAGTAATTATGGTTACTGTCTAATCAAAAAAAAAAAAATATATATATATATATATATATATATATATATATATATATATATATATATATATATATATATATATATATATATATATATATATATATATATATATATATATATATATATATTGTGGTAACTAGGGCTACTGACCTTTTAATCCAGTGTGATACATATTTTGCTCAGATGTTTGTCCTAATTTAAAGTGATTACAATATAAATTAAGTAACTCAACAAACGCAGCGCTAGAGAAACACCGACGGCTCAAAGCCGCCTTTAAGAGAGCGGACTAGCATCTCGGTCGCGGGAGGCGGTGTGTTTTGCAGTATGCCCATGACCGCTTGGGCCGCCTGGCGAATATCCGGCTTTTATTTGCTGTAGTGGCGGTGACCCGCTAGTCTATACTCTGGTTAAAATTACAAGCAATATCGGCATGATCTACTAATAATATAAACCCTTATAGATAAAAATATTTTTTGCAATAAAATAAACTGACAATTTACGGTATCCATGTCCTATTGTTATTTTTCAATAGACCTCTGCTCTCCGGACTACCGTTAATCGATTTATTGCAAGCAATTGCCTTTTTTAAGGAGTTACTTTTATAAGTAGATTATGCCGACGGAGTTTATTTTGGCGAAAATGCATTACCGCTGGCAAGGTTCTTACAATTTAGATGCGTTTTTGGACGTTCTGTAGGCGGGAAAACGACCCCTGGTGCGGCTTGGCCACTCCGCTCTGGATTTTTTTTGCCGCGGTTCTGCAAAATACAAGGCGCATTGTAGAGGGTGCTTTAACTAAAATTTTACTTAATCATTAAAAAACTATAAAAACAGAAAATGATGTAAAATAATAAAGTTGCAGATAATCAAAAACAGCATGTTTTGAACATATTTTATTTCAACAGGGTGCCTCTAAAAGTTGGGGAATCCTCTGTATATTATTACATATTTAGAATTTTTATGTTATTATAAGAATTTTCATCATTTGTGTTTTTAAACTCACAGCAAAAATGTGGTATTTTTTTACTATTGTGCAATTTAAAAAAATGAAATTTATTTAAATTAAAAGCTTTTGAATTGGTCTTGTCGAAAATAAATAATATAAAAATATCTAAATAAAGTAAGATCAGCAAAAAACTTGAAAATCAGGCAATAGTTTCGGCATAACTGTGTAATTCTACAAAGTAAAAATCTTTTAGATATCAAATTTTATAAATGCAGCTTATGCGTTTAAAAAATATAAGTTGCGCGTCGTCTTGATAAACGCCAACTTCCCCTAGCAACAAAACTTTCGATTTCCTATTACCTATACCATCTTGCAATATTACTTCAGCGTACTTTACCAAAGAGATAATTGTTTGAAAGATGCAGTTAAAGGAATTTGAAAGTGAAATGAATAAGGGTAACACTGTGTGCATATGTGCATATAATTTTTTTTAATTAAAAACGTCAAGAAATTTAAAGAAAAAAAAGTTAGGTAGCTTAATCGCATGAGGTTTAAAATTCTCTTTTTAATAGTTTTTACTTTGTAAGGATTTGTTCAGTAGTTTTCAAGAAAATTCACTCTAAGTACCGACTATCACTGTATTTTTTTATTTTATAACAAATCAAATAAAATTTGGTACATAACTGTATCACATAAATGTGCATTATCATACGAATTTACTGTTTTTTAATTACTTTCGAATTTTTGGGCTATACCGAAACTGTTAAAATTTGTAATGCATGTTTATGTGTGTGATATACCTATGTACCAAATTTTTGTTTTGATGATTTAAAAATTAATAAAGTTATTGGGGTTTGCCACCAGCTCGAAATAGCCATTATTTGAGGTTTTTTTAACCTCATGAAGATTTTGCGCTTTTCCGATTTTTTCCAGGTTTACTAAATAAAATGATTAGTATATGATATTTTTAAAAAGGCAATTTAGTTATCTTTAAAACAAGTAATTTTTCTATAGTGCCCCGATAAGAAACCAAAATTACGTATTTCCGCATTTTTTAAAGATTTTTCCTACGACCACTTGTGAAAATAGCAAATAGCACACTGGTTTCATGCATAGAAAATGCGTTATATCACACTAGTGTTGCAAAGTACTTTACAGCACTAGTGTTGCAAAATACTTTACAACACTCGTGTGATATATATTATGATGTCATTCTAAAAACTGCTATTGGTTTTGCAAGTGACATTTTTGTAGTGACAGTAAAAAAGCTTTTTACTTACCTTAAACAGTAGAACCCAAATTAGCGAAAATCATCTTATTGACGTTAAGTTACTGCACAGTATAAGCTTTCTTCCAATATTGAAAAGAGTAATAATAAAATTTCCGAAAAAATAAAAACAAACAAAAATAGACATTACCACAAAAAACAACTTTCACTGACAGCTCGCTCAGTGGCACAGTGTTGTCAGGTAAGTAGATCAAATTAAAAATCTCCCTTCTACCTTTGAGCACGCACCCTATAGAGGCAGCCTTGCCGCTTGACCGTTCGACTTAAAGCGCCAGAGAAAAAAAGGCTATAGATCAAATTCCTTTCTCTCTTTCTTGGTGTACTCAAACAACTAGTTAAATCTTTTTTTAATCCCTAATTAAACCTAAGGCTAATACACACTTTATGAATCCACTTTCTTTTATCCATTCATAAATAGAATCAGACCCTTCCGACGTTGCCAAATGCTTTCCATATTTTGCATGGTAACTGACGTTTGGTAGTCGTTTTTCTTACTTTTAGGACTTTAGGTTATGCATTTACAATTTTCATATTTTTTATATTTTTTCTTAAAAATATGAGGAAAAATTGTAATTTTTACTTAATTTTACATGTGATGTTCAGTTTCATTAACACGTTTTACCAATTTTACCCCACCCAGCACCCCTTTTCACTACCCGGTCCCGTGAGTTTGTTTACTGATATTTTTTAAACAACGGAATATTTTGGATATGCACCACTTACATTTTATTTAGAAGAGTGTCTACAATATGTAAGTATCGATAATTTTTAAAAAACCCTTATAATAGCAGAAAACCGTATTAAACAATTACCGTTATTACATAACAAAACCATACAATTTTTATTAAGTGAGGGCCTTTTTAAATTCCAAAATGAGAAAAGTTATATAATGCTTCTAGGTAGGTGATTTTCGATGTAAAAATATTGTCAAAACAGTATAATAGAGTGAGGAAAAGTACATATCACACTAGTGTTGCAAAGTAAATATCACCCTAGTGTTCCAAAGTTCTCAATTGTTTTTTATTTTTTCTGAACAGACAAACTTTAATTTTTTTGGTGAATAATTTGTGGTCGTAGGAAAAATAGTGTACACTACTCGTGTGAAAAATGACTTTCTTACACTCGTGGGTTTGTCGCACTCGGCTAACGCCTCGTGCTACAATATTCCCACTCGTGTGAAATTAGTCATTTTCCACACTTGTAATGTAATATACTATTCCATGGGAGCTGATATATTTAGGCTGGTGTCTTTTTAAATTTATAGACTGTATTATTTTTTTGTTGATTTATTAAAAGGTTTGTTTTTGTTAACGTCAAGACTATAGGGTAATATCTGATAATTTGACATGATTCAAAACCTTGTAGTTACGATACGTATAATTTTTAAATACTGTATTTTTAAATGCTTTATTTGTATTGTCTACATTTTTATAATAGATGGTATTTATTTGGGTACACGCCAAAATAAAATTAAAAGTACTAAAAAACAAAAAATTTTAAACAAGTAAAAAGATGATTAAAAATCGACGTTTCGGTGGCAAATCTGCCACCGTTGTCAAGACAAATGGAATAAAAATAAAAACTTACTATTATTTATGTTTTAAAATTCAATACTTTTTACAGTCTTTTTGATAAAATTAAAGTCATTTGTTCTAGTCAAAATATAAATATTGAAAAAGATTATTTAAAAAATATTTTAATTCAAAATAATTATCCTCTTGATTTTATAAATAATTGTTTCCTTGAATTTGAAACTCTAGTTATAAGACAAAATCAAAATAGACCTATTACAAATTTATTTTTACCATACATTTCCGGACTATCAAATAAAATTCAACGAATAGGGCATAAATTTAATATTCGCACAATCTTTAAAACACAAAACACAATCAGATCTCAATTAACAAAAACAAAACCATACAACTTAAATGAAAATACAAAAAATGTCATTTATAAAATACCTTGCGAATGCAATAAATCTTATATAGGTGAAACTTGTAGACCATTAGCCAAACGCATAAAAGAACACAGATTATACATTAAAAACACAGAATTTCAAAAATCAAAAATCTGCCAACACGCATTTGATAACCATCAAAGAATAAACTGGGATGCTTCGAGCATTTTAGCAAAGGAAACTTGTTCTAAAAAACGCAAAATCAAAGAAAGTGCGTATATATTATTAAATAAAGATAATTGTGTACCATCAATTTCAGTTAATTTAAATAACACTTGGTTGCCTTTGCTTGATACTGAAGTATCTTCAGGAAGACTAAAAATTAACTAACTATTCACCTTTTTTGTAAAATAAACAATCAATACACCAGCAACCAGTTATCTATGTCACTATGACACTATAACCAAACAAACATGTTTTGACATTTAATGTCAAAGTTTTCAGAATATCCGAATATCCTAGAAAAACAAAAAAAATAGAATTTTAAAACATAAATAATAGTAAGTTTTTATTTTTATTATTTTTATTCCATTTGTCTTGACAACGGTGGCAGATTTGCCACCGAAACGTCGATTTTTAATTATCTTTTTACTTGTTTAAATTTTTTTTTGGTTTTTTAGTACTTTTAATTTTATTTTGGCGTGTACCCAAATAAATACCATCTATTAAATGAATCCGCCAAACTACAGAACATATCTTCAATACATTTTTATATGTATAACATATAAAACAAAACATATTGATTTTATTTTTTTTTTGCTATTTTCCAAACAATATTTCCTTATCCAGCGACAAACCTGTAAAAAACAAAAACATGAAAGTAATGCGTTAGCATACCACACAGGAAAGATCGAGCAGTTAGTGTCAGAATAGAGGGGTGCCTGTTAGAAATAAAGTGCTGTTACAATAGAGAAACTGCCTCTTGCTCTAAGTTTATTACTTTTTTATGTGCCGTCATGTGCATTCACACTGAAACAATACATTTTTAGCTGACATAAAGGATACATTGCAGTATAATAGAGAAGACGCCGCGCCGCCGGTATTAATGGAAAATGGGGTACTTGTATACAGAATGCGTGCCTTCCGTAACTTTACTATTATTATTTTTACACTTTCTACCAATTTCAAACCGTTTCAGTTGTTTCTATAGACTAACAAAAAATTTAAAATTTTAGGTTATAGGATTGTGATAACGAAATCGTTCGGCGATTGACACCATATTATATGCGTATTACCAAAGACAATTGTACAATTGTCTTTGGTATTACAATACTTACAATTTACCACTTTTGGCATAATTTCGTCAAAGCCATTACCAAAGCAAAGAAAACATAAGTTGAGTGTTGTAAAACAGAACAGGATACACTATACCTAGAGGGTGCGATATCTTGTTTTTTAGTACCTCTGAAAAAATTGGAAAAATTAGTTTAGGAGAGGTCTGGGAAGCCCCGCTCACTTAAGCAAATTTGAATATTGTGTACTGTATGTATCAGTAACATATGCAGGGCCGACGAGAGTGTGTTGAAGGTGCATTCACACTGAAACAATACATTTTTAGCTAACATAAAGGATACCTACATTGCAGTATAATAGAGAAGACGCCGCCGGTATTAATGTAAATTGGGGTACTTGTATACAGAATGCGTGCCTTCCGTAACTTTACTATTATTATTTCTACACTTTCTACCCATTTCAAACCGTTACAGTTGTTTCTATAGACTCACAAAAATGCAAAATTTTAAGCTAAGGACTGGGTCTTGGTCCACCAAACAATGGATGAATTACAAAAACTTTACTTAGGTTATTCTAATACTATTGATTGGTCCAAGTAATTTCCTAAATTACCTGAAGGACCAGGCTGCGGCTTGCTGTCATCAACTAATTTTTTTATGAGCTCTTCATCGTCTATTGTTATATCATTTAGGCTTTTTACTTTTAAATTCAGATCCTCTGCCACTATCCAGCAGCATTAGGATCTTGGCTACTTTTGCGGTTTGGTACGTATTCTCTGTTAACCTGAAAAAAAATGCCTAAAAAAATATAATTTCATCTTCAGTGTATATCATATGCATATAACCGGTTGGTGCATCGTCGGGCGGCATAAAGGAAATCCCATGTAGTTTTCAATGGGGTCAATTATTATATTAAAGTTTATTAAAGAGCATGCAAATCTACGTCCATGGTAAAAACTTTAGATTTTTTAGTTAACCCGTTTGCGAGTTGGATGCTAATAAATGATACAGGATGCTTCAAAAATTTAGGGCAATGAAAAGATGTTTTTAATGGGACACCTCATATATTTTTGGATATTTGACTTCTACTATAGATTTGTAAATATTATTACCTATAAAATTCCATATGGGTTTTTTCTGTATGGCCCATAAATTTGGCTACCTGATTAAGTTCATCCTTTTCAAAACTCATTAACTGCAATATTGTAGCTATCTATCTAAACATTTGTTTTCTTTTGTGCTTGCCTAATAGCGATTCGCCATAAAGACAAATTAAAGGATCACTCTTAGCTACAAGTCCAATATTATTAGCTCTGATACTATTAACTTCGAAAAGACGACTTTTGTTTAAAAAATTTCCCAGGAGACCTGTGCTTACTAAAAATTTCTGAGCCGCCGATCGATGTCCAAATTTTTAGTAATGTGCTCCGTATTTGCCTTACAGTGCTTTCTATGCCTTTACAAATAGCTGCTTTTAATAATTCCGTAGCAATTAACGCAAATGGAATAGTTTATATTGTCTATGCGATTTTTCTTATTAATGAATTTTCTAATCGGCCTTATAATGTTCTGTTCTCTTTGCAAAATAAGGTTTCCTTTTCGCCTTACGAGAATTATACCATTTCTTCTATCTGTGCTTATTTCTGGCATATTTAGAATCTTTATACAGCTTTCTTTTACAGAATTCTACATTTTTTGACATGCTATTTAATTCAATTTTTTTATGTTCTACAAACTCGTAAGGATCATCTGGGATCCTCATTTTCCTGGTTACTGCCTTTTTTCGTAACATGAGTACCCACATCTTAAAGAAAAGGATTGTAAAAGTTTAAAAAAGTAAATGCTTCAACTTAGTTATAGATTGAAACACATACTGCCAGATTTACTAACTTTAAACCTACTTAGATCTAAATATTTAAACCCTCAGTGGGTTTAGGCATAAGCACTATTAACATAAACAAGACTGGTTTAGCAAATAGAATACCAAGTTAAACCCTGAACCATCTAAAGGTTATCATTTCATTAATAGTTCTTATGCAGATTGGGGGCTTTACATATTTAGGACCCAGGTTTAAGCTTAGTAAATCTAGCTGATAAAGTTTATTCTATGGTAGAGTCATACATAACCTAAAAATATTTTAGGAACTATTTTAGGATAATTTTACTTACCTTCTTTAAATGACTTTGTTAGCTCCAACATTCTGGCAGTTCGGAGTTTCATTGTTTTAAAATAACCACTATTAAATATCAATGTTATAAGCAGAACTAAACGTCTATTGTGCAGAAAATAAACGACACAAAACTAATATAGCTAATTTGCGCGGAAAATCCCCTGAATTTCTGCTTTATGTTGCGGGTCTGTACTCGGCGATAAATACAACCAATTTGTATAAAAACGTGGCAACACTGGCGGGTCTGTATTAATCGAATAAATATAAAAAGTCATATATAATGGCTTAAGAACGCCGTTTTTTCTAGTTGGCTTGTAAGCGTTCGTAAAATACTATTATTTTTTTATTTTTAACTATTTCTTACCCCTCTCGTTGGAAACTTGTTTCTGAATATAATTTTAGTATATAACATAAAAAATATCTTAATAATACCGTTACATTAAGTGGGACGGGGGTGGTCTGTAAATTGTGAGTGGTCTGACTAAGTCGAATAAATCAGTATATATATAT
>JACEGR010010159.1:0-20720 GCA_014170235.1 Listronotus bonariensis
AAATGACTAAAACCGACATAAATAAAGCCGGGCACTATCCTTATTAAGGGAGTCCTTATCCTACCATGCATCTGCGCAAGCTCAGATGTCAAAATAAGGCCGGTATTATTAGTGAAAGGCCTTATTTTACTGTGCAATATTTTTCTATTATCGTTCCAAGTTTCATCAAAATATACCGAACGGTTCAGAAGTTAGAAGGGGGACGACTGTATAATTAGCAATGATAAAAGTGTCTCGCAATAAAAAAATATACAGGGTGTCCGGAAAGGTTAGGATATACGCTCTCCCTACATGGGTCGGTAACATCACAAAAACTCCGGCCATTTTATAGCGGGATCAGCTACATTTTCCGGGACATTTCAAAATTGTAATTTTTATTTTGGAAATAAAGTTAAATTTTTAGTATGCTTTAAAGAAAATTTATTTTTGTATAAACTTGATCTTTATTGTGAGAGAAATAAAATTGGATAAGCAATAAAATTTCCATATTAGCGCATTAGGGCATTATAAGCGGGCATTATCATAATGCCTTAGGTGTGATAGCAGGTATTATTACTACCATAACATATTCCGTTTCTAAGGTATTACAGATCAATAATAGATGGGTAAAACATAATAGCTATTTAAGTATCAAGGGCGTTACTAGGACTATAATGCCCTGAAGGTCGATATAGACGAAGATAGATTTCGACCTGATGGGCATTATAGTCCAGTAAAGCCCGTGGTGCATACAATGCTTTATGTTTTACCCAAAAAGAGTTTTTCAATGACTAATTACATTATTTATTCGCAATATAAAAAATAAGTTGCACCTGTACCTGTATACGTAAGTAGATAATGACTGGTGTTAAGTTTGACTTTGATGTTTCTATCAGTTAGTCAGTTGGCATTTTTATTTAACGATTTGCTCAAAATGGAAGAAATTCCACAAAATATAAGAGAAAAGGCCATAAAAGCGACCGAAAATCTTTTGCCAGTTAAATCAAGGCAACAGTATGATCGGGAGTATGGCATATTTGGTATTTGGAAAGATGCAAACGCAATTCTTCAAATAACCGAAACCGTTTTAATGGCATATTTTCAGGAACTGGTAAGATATTGATTTTATTTTAATACATATGTTTGTATAAACTTGATCTTTATTATGAGAGAAATAAAATTGGATAAGCAATAAAATTTCCATATTAGCGCATTAGGGCATTATAAGCGGGCATTATCATAATGCCCGTTTATAATGCCCTAGGTGTGACAGCAGGTATTATTGCTACCATAACATATTCCATTTCTAAGGTATTACAGATCAATAATAGATGGGTAAAACATAAATATTATTTTTTGTAGCAGTACTAAAAATACAAGGATAAAAAACCAAATTGAAAAAATATTTCAATGTTCCAAGCTCGATTGTTCAATTGCATGGGTCTATTTAACGACAATTTAAGAAAAGAGCGTTTTTTTACGAGTTTTTCAGAAAAAACGATTATTGTCAAAATAACTGTTAGTCGCAAAGAAAGATAACTGTTTAAAAAAGTAGATACGGTCAAGTGGGGTAATTCCGAGTATATTAACTTATTGCATTTACCCCGTTATTGCAAAAGCCCCACTTTACCCTAACGGCTTTTAAAGTAGCCAATGAACAATGGGATATGCACCGACTAAATTATCTACCAAAATAATTAAAACACAGGATGTTGTTTTTATATCAGGAATTTTCAATGAAATTCTGACAGGCTACCAATTTTGTCCACAATAGCAGGTGTGAAATCATGAAGATAAAATTAATTAATTAACTATTTATTAGGCTTAGACAGCTCAAAAACCAGGGATCGAAAATATCACTATATTTATGAAACGTATCAAAATATTGGATAACAACGATATAAAGTATGGTAACGGATGGACTTTACAATAAGACAAATGGAGCAAAAATTCGTGTGTTGCAACTGCTTTTGCTTCTTAAAAAAGAAGATTAACGTTGAGAAATATGTATTGTTTTGTACAGGGCCACCAAAAACAACAAAAATTTTAAAATGGACCAAGACAAAACTGCCAGTATTTTTAATAATTCACCAAATTTTAAATAAAAAAGTTTTAAGAATTGAATGAGGATCTCATATTTAAAATTTCACATAAAATTAACCATTTTTCTAGTGCACAATAATTAATGTCAAAGTTTGTCAAATATATTTAAGTACAATAATGTAAAACCAGGTAAATTACGTAAAAAGAGTAAAACATGATTAAAACAATATACCTTTTTTTTAAATTTATTTATTTTATTTTAAATTTCAGATATCTGATCGTTATTTAATTCTAAAAACCTTCTTCATTTAATTTTTTTGCTAAATTATTAAAAATAAAAGCAGTTTTGTCTTGGTCCATGTTCACATGTTTGTAGTTTTTGGAGCCCCTGTACAAAACACAACAAATTTATCAATGTAAATCTTGTTTTTTTTTGTTAAAAGCAAAAGCAGTTTTGCAATAGACGATTTTCTTGACATAAAATCTTTTGATCTATTTGTCCTACTGTAAAGTTCATCCGTGGACATTAGATTACATTAGCTTGAAAGTGGATTGTAATCCTTTAACACTGCAACCTGCTCAGGTGTATTGTGTATCCTCCCTCCATCCCTATGTTAGAGCACACTATCCAAGCCGGTCTTTTTAATCAGACTCCACAAGCTTCAAATTGGCTCCTTGGTAATTGTTGCTGCTTTATGTTTTTCCTCACCCAGCCTTGCAAACCGTAGATGACAAAGGGCTTCACAGTAGCACCATATGTGTTCTGAGGTTTCTTCTTCTTCCGGCAGATCCTGCATAGGTTTTCTTCTGCCAGGCCTATTTTTTCCAGGTGTTTGGTCAATCTGCAATCCGTGGACATACCGGGTGATGCATCGCCGGGCGGGACATAGGAAATCTCATGTAATTTTTAATGGGGTCAATTATTGGCTCCCTAATTATTTTAGAGAAAAATTCTATTGAAGTTTATTGAAGAGCATGCAAATCTACGTCCATGGTTAAAACTTTAGATTTTTCGGTTAACCCGTTTGCTAGTTAGATGCTAATATATTTTAAAAATTGTTACATTATTAACGCCTCATATTTATGAACAACAATAAAAATATCAGTTAGCGTGACATAACGTCGTCATTTTAAAATTACGCTAACTGGTATTTTTATTGTTGTTTATAAATATGAGGCGATAATAATGTAACAATTTTTAAAAATATATTAGCATCTAACCAGCAAACGGGTTAACCTAAAAATCTAAAGTTTTTACCATGGACGTAGATTTGCATGCTCTTCAATAAACTTTAATAGAATTTTTCTCTAAAATAATTAGGGGAGCCAATAATTGACCCCATTAAAAATTATATGGGATTTCCTATGTCCCGCCGGGCGACGCATCACCCGGATAGTATATCCAATATTTTGATATCTTTATTTTCTAAGGCTAATACACCCTGTTAATAATATAATAATAAAAACGTAATATCCGTACATGTCACCATTTATTAGTAATACAAAGAATAAAAATATGTTATTTATAAATAAAAAATAATTACGTCAACTTATAAGCCAATATTAATATGAGTAGATAGGAACTCAAAATAAAAAATTATGGTACTTAATTGTCGAAATTTGCGCCAACTCCGATTTTGACGAAATTTGGTATACGAGGTTTTTTTGGGGGCTGATCTTGATTCTAAAAGATATATTTTTTAGAAAACGTTTTATTCTTAAGATGTCCATAATTAGACTTATAAAATAAGTCAAGCTTTCACGAAATTAATGCTCAGGGTTCAGTACTAGCACCAACTTTGTTTCTTCTTCACATCAACGATCTTCTTTCATCCACAACCAATTCCATTCATAGTTATGCTGACGATAGTACCCTTCACTCCACTTTTCAGGTTCCCAAACCAATCACTTAACCCGACTTGGCAAGCAAACGCAGGGCGATGCAGATATCTCTTTCACAGGATCTTAATTTGATATTGGATTGGGGCGCCAAAAATGTCGTTCAATTTAATGCATCCAAAACACAGTCATGTTCCTTGTCGCGAAAAAATCATCAAACACTCATCCTTTGCTTATGAGTGGCCAGGTTTTGCAGAGCGGGGACACATTTAACCTTGTGGGCGTCACATTTAAGAATAACCTTAACTGGCATAAATACATTGTATCTATAGCCACCGCGGCTTCAAAAAGCTTGGATTTCTTTTTCCGAGCCAAAAAGTATTTTTCTCCTTCCAATTTATACACTTTGTATGTATCCCAAATTCGACCCTCTCTGGAATATTGTTCTCATGTCTGGGGAATGGCATCCCCTACAACCCTCAGCATTCTTGATGCCATTCAAAGAAGGGCTGTTCGTCTTATTAATGATCCTTTACTTACTCAAATACTTCCTTCTCTTGCCCATCGTCGAGCTGTGGGAGATCTATCGCTCTTCTATAGATACTTTTACGGCTTCTGCTCCGACGAATTATCCAGTATAGTCCCTCCTCTTGCAGCTCCCAACAGAGAAACTCGTGGTGTCGCGCGTATGCGACCCTATACGGTTCAATTGGACAGGCCCCGAACTTCCCATTTTGTTCGTTATTTTATCCCTAGAGTTTCTAGACTGTGGAACCTACTGCCAGCGGAGGTCTTTCCTTCCCCCAAATCTTCAAGTTTTTAAGTCCGTGTTAACAAACTTCCTCTGACCCTGCTTAAGACACCCACGGTACGTTAATATTTAGGCTTTCAGCCTTCGTGGATTGTCCAAAGATAAAAAAAAATAAAGTAACCTTATTTTTACCAATGACTAAGAGTAAATTATATTTATTTTTTAATATATACCTGTTTATAAATAACTGCTGTTCGCTGTACTGATGTTAATGAATAAACTAAAAAATGATTTAAAACAACTTAAAAGCAAATATCCGCTCTTAGTAATACAACCTATTAAAAAAACTGTTAGCGCTTTTATTTTTATTATTTTTTTTTTTTCTTTAAAAACATCATTAAAGTCAGCAAAAAGCAATTTTAAGGGCTGCTTGGATGTCGAGGCAAAAACCCCTCTACGACCAAAAGACGTTTTATCTTTATTTTAAGAAGTTTAGACTGATTCCGCTTCCGGTAATGGAACTTTTATTAGACAGCGATTAATCGTAATAAGATGAGTTTTTAACCGAGTGTGTATTTTAAACTAAGAAGCTCTAAAATAGTATTTATAGGGAGTTCTTGCTATACAGAGAGCTTAGAAAGGGCACGGAAGTATTTAACGAAATATTTGTTATAGTCTAAGATCCCAATAGGAAGCGACCTTCACCCATCTGTTTACCAGATAAAAACTGTTTTATGTTAAAAATAGTAATTAAACAAAGGTACTGCCATGAGGTTGCCTAAAAAATTAGGTCAAGGCTATATGTATATATAAAAAAAAGGAAGTTTTAAAATTTTTGAGGGACCCTGTATAATATCAATATTTATTTTTTATTGTACATGACAGTATTAATAATATATTGGTATATTTTTTTATCTTTGGACAACCCACGAAGGCTAAAAGCCTAAATACTAACGTACCATGGGTGTCTAAAGCGAGGTAAGAGGGAGTTTGTTGACACGGGACTTAAATACTTGAAGATTTGGGGGAAGGAAAGACCTCCGCGGTCAGCGGGTTCCACAATCTAGAAACACTAGGGATAAAAGAACGAACAAAGTGGGAAGTTCGGGGCCTGTCCAGTTGGACCGTATAGGGATGCATACGCGCGGAACCACGAGTTTCTCTGTTGGGAACCGTAAGTGGAGGAACTATACTGGACAATTCTTCAGAGCAGAAGACATGGAAGTACTTATAAAAAAGCGATAAATCCCTCACAGCCCGACGATGGGCAAGAGAGGGAAGCCTTTCTGTAAGTGAAGAATCATTAATGAGACGAACAGCTCTTCTTTGAATAGAATCAAGAATGCTTGGGGTTGTGGGGAAGCCATGCCCCAGATATGAGAACAATATTCCAAGGGAGGTCGGATTTGGGACACATATAAAGTGTACAAATTAGAAGGGGAGAAATACTTTTTGGCTCGAAAGAGAAATTCAAGCTTTTTGAAGCTGCCGTGGCTATATTTTAATTTTTTATTTTATTTTAAATCGTTTATTGTCCAAAGAATCAATTTACAATTCTCATTGACAAACAGTGTTATAAATATATACATCAATACTAAAATCTCTCCCCACTTAACAATTATACGCTTCGACTTATCAAAACAATATGACTAAATCAAAACTATTAGAAAGGCTAGAAACGTAAGATACAATGTGTTTATGCCAGTTAAGGTTACTTTCAAATGTGACGCCCACCAGATTGAAGGTGTCTTTGCTCTGTAAAACTTGGCCGCCCATAAGTAGAGGATGAGTATTTGATGACTCTTTTCGCGACAGGGAACATGATTGTGTTTTGGATGCATTAAAATGGACGAGATTTTTGGCGCCCCAATCCAATATTATATTAAGATCCTACATTTTGTTTCTTTGATTTTATAAATAACGCTGTGGTCAATTTTTAAATTTTAAACTTTACAAAATGTTTTTGTTACATTCTGTATTATTTAAAAATATATATTTTAATAACTATCATAAGTACGTATTTAAAAATATGAAGGTTTCCATTATACAAATTTTGTCAAAAATTTTGAGGTTATTTTTTAAAATTAAATATGGCCTTGACCTATTTGTTTTAGGCAACTCTATGGCGATACCTTTGAATAATTACTATCTTTAATATAAGACAGTTTTTATTCGGTATACAGATGGGTAAAAAAATATTTTTTTTCTGTTACGGACGTTCCCGAGGAGTAGTGTGACCAATAAAGTCCCTAGAGGCGTCGACAAATCTTGAGTTATTTATAAATTTTTTCTCCTCCTAATATAGAGAATACATTTCTTAAAAACTTGGCATTCAAGTTATTTGCCTAAAGAGAAAGATTTGATGACGCCCCTTTAACCCCTTAACCGCCAGGGCTACCACCCCGAAATTCTTAAATAAAAAGCGGGGTCAAGTGATATATCATTTTAAAGCTCCTGTCTAGTACTTTATAACCCTAGAATATAATGAATAAAATGAATTGAATAAATGCATAGAAATCCTTTCATTCAGGAATTTCTACTCAGCAAGTCGAAAATCGAAATTGCATTGAATTATTACTTTTTTTTGTAGGAATTTGCAATCCTTTAAAAACATATTCCCACTCTCTTTTTTATGACATTTGATTATCCACATCGTACCAGTACGATGCTTTCAATGTGTATATGGCAAAAAAATTGCGAAAGTTGCATTTTCTATTAGAAACAAAAATAAAATGCAAATAATGTAAGGTTTTTCATGGCATTTAGTGGGGAAAAATTATTTTTATAGAACAAGAATTATAAAAACTTACAATTAAAAACAATGTATCTTTTGGGTATGCTTTTGGGACACTTTCACTATAAGATTTTAAGAATTTTGAAATAGTTTAAGCAAATTTCCAGATGTCTCACATAAATACCTACTTGCTAATTTTTAACTGTTGATGTAGTTCATTATTTAAAAGCAGTATATTTTGTGTTCCCCCTTAAAACCCAATTTAATCCAAATAAAACTATATAAAATAAACTATTTCAACAGAATCTCTCATTTTGTGTTTTCTCTAGCCAAACACATTTCACCGCGTTAAAAACTTATTTTATTAGGATTAATTGCTGCTTAAAAGAAGTTTCATTACCGAAAGAGAAAACACGCCGGACTGTTACATTTCGACCGAAAGGGAGGAAAATATATAAAAAGACAGATAGATAAATGAAAACACAGTTTCATGATGTAGGATTTTAAAAACTTTAAACTTTACCATAGATAAGACGGAGACACAGCTTATAGAAAACCTAACGAGTGTTTAACGAATTCATTAGACAAGCCAAAATTCCTAGAATATTAGACAGGTCACAATGAGACTTGGTATAGGTAAACAGGGCCAGCCCGAGTAAAAATGCACCAGAGGCTGTTACAATTTTGACGACCCTACAAGAAAAATAAATTTGAAGTTTCAAAATTTTTAAAAGCAAAAAAATAAAAAAGGTCCCTACCTAAAATTATTAAATAATTTTCTTTTATTTTTATAGCTATTTATGTATCAAGGGCGTTACTAGGACTATAATGCCCTGAAGGTCGAAATAGCCCGAGGGCTAGATTTCGACCTGATGGGCATTATAGTCCAGTAAAGCCCGTGGTGCATACAATGCTTTATGTTTTACCCAAAAAGAGTTTTTCAATGACTAATTACATTATTTATTCGCAATATAAAAAATAAGTTGCACCTGTACCTGTATACGTAAGTAGATAATGAGTGGTGTTAAGTTTGACTTTGATGTTTCTATCAGTTAGTCAGTTGGCATTTTTATTTAACGATTTGCTCAAAATGGAAGAAATTCCACAAAATATAAGAGAAAAGGCCATAAAAGCGACCGAAAATATTTTGCCAGTTAAATCCAGGCAACAGTATGATCGGGAGTATGGCATATTTGGTATTTGGAAAGATGCGAACGCAATTCTTCAAATAACCGAAACCGTTTTAATGGCATATTTTCAGGAACTGGTAAGTTGTTGATTTTATTTTAATACATATGTTTAACAAACTTTATTATTTCTAGTCGGAAAAATACAGTCCGAACTCTCTCTGGACCAAGTTTTCCACCCTAAGATCTACGTTGATGGTCTATGAAAATATAGACATTTCGCAATACCATCGTCTCATATCTTTTTTAAATGTTAAGTCGAAAGGATACGTCCCGAAGAAGTCTAAAGTTTTGGAAGGAGAACAAATATTAAAATTTATTAAGAAGGGTCCTGATGATATCTACTTGGTACACAAATTCATATTGGTAATGGGTGTTTTTGGAGGTTTAAGACGAGATGAGTTGGTCAAAATGACTATTGATGACATTGAAGATAGAGGAACAGTCTTGGTTATAAAGGTACCAAAAACTAAAACTTCAACTTCAAAAAGTTTTACTATCTAAATTGTAATTTTTATTTTGGAAATAAAGTTTAATTTTTAGTATTGTTTAAAGAAAAATTATTTTTTGTATAAACTTGATCTTTATTGTGAGAGAAATAAAATTGGATAAGCAATAAAATTTCCATATTACCGCATTAGGGCATTATAAGCGGGCATTATCATAATGCCCTAGGTGTGATAGCAGGTATTATTGCTACCATAACATATTCCGTTTCTAAGGTATTACAGATCAATAATAGATGGGTAAAACATAAAATTTCTAATGACTTAACATTGATAGTCTTTATACATAGAAGACCAAAAAAAAGTACCCACTTTTAAATTCCACTGTTTTCAAATTTAAAAACAAACCCATAAAGTTTTTGCGGAACGCGAAAAACAAAATTTAATGATAAAGCCGATCATTTTGCTTATTTTGCCGCTCCTGTCGGATCATTTTGCCGCCCCTGGAAACATGCGATCGTCTTACCAACTCACCCTTTAGGCCGGCTCTGGTAGAAAAAGATAAAAGTTTTCGCATATTTTTTACTTTTCAGTCACTTTTGGTTTAACCGAAACTGGCTTCAATTTAAAAAATTTAAATGGAACACCATGTATACTTTATCATTTTTGGATACCTGAGACAATTCTAAATCGCAATTTGACATTTTAAATAGTTTTTAGGTCTATTTTATTTTTTGGAGCCATTTTAATATTGCACCTAGGTGGCCATGATTAAGCTCAAATTCTGGGGACCCCTGGTAATGTTAGAAAAATATAATCGTGTAAAGTTTTAGTGACTAGCAAAAAGTTAAATAAGAATAAAACAAGATAGCAATCTGACATTTTCGTGTCTAACTATTATTTGGTACATGGCAACCTTTTTTAGACAAGCACTTTTCAAAAAAAAAAATATTTTTTGAAGAACCTAACGATATTAATTTATTTTCAATCGGATTAAAAATAAAGTCATAAATAAAAGATCATGGCTACATAGATGGCTTTCAAAAAATCAAGTAGACGTAAAAACTTTTACAAAATTCCAATTTAGATTTGTCTTGGGAGTCCAACAATATAAAAATATACAGAGTGTCCGCTAATTTATAGTTCACGGAAAAACCACAGATTCCTTATGCCAGAATATAAAGATTAAACTACACATACCTATATATTTGATTTATTTTGATAAGTTTTGATACATTTTAAATATTTTAATAAAAGCTGGTATCTATGGGTTTTTTGCCATGTGCTATTTAGATGTAATATTAATTTTTATATTTAAATCAGATAGGGCTGACTAAACTATTCCAACTTTTTTATGCTCCACTGTATACACCATCTAAGTAAACCAGTAAACTCCCCAATGATTTCTACACAAAAAAGGTACACTTTAAGGCTCTGAGCAACCGTTTTTAAGATATTTGAATTTAAGTGGTTTAGTGCAACCAAAAAATGCCTTTAAAACAGTGTATTAGTCATAACTACAACTGCCTCGGAATAAAAAACGAATTATTAGAATGTATTTTTACAATATACTTTTGGTTGCATGAATCCACTTAAATGCAAATATCTTGAAAACGGTTGCTCGGAGCCATTTTTTGTGTAGAAAGCATAAAAGAGTTTACTGGTTCACTTAGATGGTACATACAGCGTAACACAAAAAGTTGGGACATTTTATAGAAATTAAAGTAGAGTAACTAGGCCCCCCCAAGTTAACACATAAAAATTAATTTATGATCTAAATAGCTTTTGTCAAAAACTTTTTAGATACCGAGTTACACTAAAATATTCAAAACATTTTAAAAATGAGCAGAAATAAATTAAATTTTTTTTTCACTTCAACACCCTGTATCTTCTTTATTATCAACTCTTGGATATAGGTATGTTTGGTTAAGTCTTAATATTTTGAGCTAAGGAATCTATGGTTATTCTGTGTACCATTAATTAGCGGACACCCTGTATAGAGAAACATTGTATAAAAATTTTTAGATAATAATACCAGAGACAACAATGAGACGAGCAACTAAATGTAAATAAATTATCCGAGAGAGAGATAGCTGCTGGGCCTTACTTGTCTGTCTTCAAGGAAGGCAAACGCAGATGGCGCGTGAGTCGACTTTATCGTTTGCCCGCCAAATTCAAATTATATAGCTGTGCTATTTTTGCCCTTAATGTTAGGTACTTGTTTTTGTTTCCTATAAATATAAAATATTGGGGTTTAGTTCAATAATTACACACACCTTATTAAAAATGTCATTTATTTGGTTTTTATAAAGATTTTTTTCTTACAGATAACCATGTCAATATTACCTTAAATTATCTGTTAAAAAGCACAAATTTAATATATACACTGTGATCACTAATAAAAGTCAATATTCAATGTCCAATTAAAGGTAAAAAACCACAAAACACACAATAAATCACAGAAAATCTAAACAAACTGTCCAAACAAATCGGCCATTGAAAAATATCAAACACAAATATCGATTAACATTTCGTCGTGACTGCCTGCGGCAACGTTTGTCAAGTTAAAAATATTCGATTCATGGTATATTTACTTTCTCTTAATTAGATGTGAGCCAAAAAAGGACATTAAAGTTTACATGCAGAAATTGTAAACAACTTGGCAACCAGGGCAAAGCGATTATTGCTCCATCTACGATAGCCTGCCATGATGAAAGACAAAGACATATTTATTGGAACTTGCGTTAAACCAGAAAGAAATAAATACAATGGACAAATTGTTAGGACCAGTTACTCGTCTCATTAGTAGTCATACGGTTACCTTGGCCGACCCCACTCCTCCACCCTGGCTCCCTCCCCTTCCACTCGACGCCCCGCCCACTTGGCGGATCTCTAACCAATGGTTCCGCCGGCTCCTCCCCTTCCACTCGGCGCCCCGCCCACTTGGCGGATCTCTGGTTCCGCCGGCTCCTCCCTAACCAATGGGATGGTTCGGCGGCTCCTCCCAATGGCTCGACCAATAGCATTCGACCAATTGACCAATAGAATTAAACCTGTGGACATAACCAATAGGATTGGCGGATGTGCACGCCCCACGTCTGTTCGACCAATAGCATTCGACCAATAGAGTATTGACCAATAGAATTAAACCTGTGGTTTAGGACATAACCAATAGGATTGGCGGACGTTTGGCATCACCTTATATGGACATATTTGCGAACGAAAATGAAGCCGTATGGCAGTATAAAAATAACCTAAATTTAGCATGTGTCAACATAGCCGTTGTTATGATTTACATAACCTCAAACTTTTATGAGTATTGTAAAAATATTGACAAAATGGTGAAGGTAAAAATATAATCAAGAAAAATACAGTCGGTAAAAAATACAATTAACGACTTACAACTATTTAAAATAAGAATTTTTGTATATTTCCTAAAATTAACCCCTAAAATAAGACTTCGCTTAGGGCTCCGCTCCTTTCGCTGTCCTATTATCCGGGGCCCCACAAGGGTATTAACCTGTTAATCTGTTGACATAACCTTAAACTTTTTTATGAGTATTGTAAAAATATTGACAAAATGGTGAAGGTCATACAAAAATAATAGATGTTAACCAAATAGGCACTTTCACATAAGCCGTAAAAACATCAACAGATTACTACATAAGCCAGAAGGTAGTCGGTTTGCCGAACGGATTGTCGAACTGATTGTCGAACTGATTGTCGAACAGGTAGAGGTTTGCCGAACAGTTTGCCGAACGGCTTGTCGAACAGTTTACCGAACGGCTTGTCGAACTGATTGTTGAACTGATTGTCGAACGGTTTGTCAAATGGTTTGTCGAACTGATTGTGGAACAGGTAGTGGTTTGCCGAATTGCTTGTCGAACAGACTCGTTGTAGGCGTTTTCTTGGCGTTTTCAATACAGGGTCGGTTTTCTTAACAGGGCTGTTTTCTTAACAGGGCTGTTTTCTTAACAGGGGTCGGTTTTCAATACAGGGCTGTTTTCTTAACAGGGGTCGGTTTTCAATACAGGGCGGTTTTCAATACAGGGTCGGTTTTCTTAACAGGGCTGTTTTCTTAACAGGGCTGTTTTCTTAACAGGGGTCGGTTTTCAATACAGGGCGGTTTTCTTAACAGGTCGGTTTTCAATACAGGGCGGTTTTCAATACAGGGGTCGGTTTTCTTAACAGGGCTGTTTTCTTAACAGGGCTGTTTTCTTAACAGGGGTCGGTTTTCCATACAGGGCGATTTTCTTAACAGATCGGTTTTCAATACAGGGGTCGGTTTTCTTAACAGGGCGGTTTTCTTAACAGGGCGGTTTTCAATACAGGGGTCGGTTTTCTTAACAGGGCGGTTTTCAATACAGGGGTCGGTTTTCTTAACAGGGCGGTTTTCTTAACAGGTCGGTTTTCAATACAGGGCTGTTTTCAAAACCGGTAGGCGGTATTCCTAGCGGTATTTAAAACCGGTAGCGATTTTTTAAACAGATCGATTTCTTAAGTAGGTAAGTACTCTCTTGTGATTTATTTGTTACAAAAATCTGTCAGAAATTTAATATACAGGGTGAGTACATTGTTAAAGTTTTTCTAGATAGTAAACCTGTTATGCATAGGTAATTTCAAAACATTAATAGGCTATTAAAAACACTTATATATAATATTAGAAACTGATAATATACGGTATCACATGATAGACAAGGAGTTATGCAAATTGTAGATAAATACCATGGATCTAAATACTAAAGGTTTAAAATATACAAATATACGTAATAGGTTTCGAACAAGTAAATAAATTTGATGAATCTAAAATAATAAACTTGTTTATAAATCTATTACGTATATCTGTATATTTTGAACCTCTACCAGGGTGTTTTTTCACTCAATGTTCTTGTATATTTTTATTCAAGTTTATTATTTTAGATTCATCAAATTTATTTACTTGTTCGAAACCTATTACGTATATTTGTATATTTTAAACCTTTAGTATTTAGATCCATGGTATTTATCTACAATTTGCATAACTCCTTGTCTATCATGTGATACCGTATATTATCAGTTTCTAATATTATATATAAGTGTTTTTAATAGCCTATTAATGTTTTGAAATTACCTATGCATAACAGGTTTCTATCTAAAAGTTTATAGGAATAAACATTTAACAATGTACTCACCCTGTATATTAAATTTCTGACAGATTTTTGTAACAAATAAATCACAAGAGAGTACTTACCTACTTAAGAAATCGATCTGTTTAAAAATCGCTACCGGTTTTAAATACCGCTAGAATACCGCCTACCGGTTTTGAAAACAGCCTGTATTGAAAACCGACCTGTTAAGAATACCGCCTGTAGAAACCGCCCTGTATTGAAAACCGCCCTGTTAAGACTGATGAAAACCGCCCTGTTAAGAAAATCAGCCCTGTTAAGAAAACCGACCCCTGTATTGAAAACCGATCTGTTAAGAAAACGCCCTGTATGGAAAACCGACCTGTTAAAAACAGCCCTGTTAAGAAAAACACCGACCCCTGTATTGAAAACCGCCCTGTTAGAAAACCGACCTGTTAAGAAAACCGCCCTGTATTGAAGAAAACAGCCCTGTTAAGAAAACCGACCCTGTATTGAAAACCGACCCTGTATTGAAAACCGACCTGTTAAGAAAACAGCCCTGTATTGAAAACCGACCCCTGTATTGAAAACCGACCCCTGTATTGAAAACACCGACCCCTGTATTGAAAACCGACCCCTGTATTGAAAACGCCAGAAACGCCTACAACGAGTCTGTTCGACAAGCAATTCGGCAAACCACTACCTGTTCCACAATCAGTTCGACAAACCATTCGACAAACCGTTCGACAATCAGTTCGACAAGCCGTTCGGCAAACTGTTCGGTAAACTGTCCGACAATCAGTTCGACAAGCCGTTCGGCAAACTGTTTGGCAAACCTCTACCTGTTCGACAATCAGTTCGACAATCAGTTCGACAATCCATTCGGCAAACCGACTACCTTCTGGATTATGTAGTAATCTGTTGATGTTTTTACGGCTTATGTGAAAGTGCCTATTTGGTTAACATCTATTATTTTTGTATCACCTTCACCATTTTGTCAATATTTTTACAATACTCATAAAAGTTTAAGGTTATGTTAACAACAACTAAGATTAACAGGTTAATACCCTTGTGGGGCCCCCGGATAATAGGACAGCGAAGGGAGCGGAGCCCTAAGCGAAGTCTTATTTTAGGGGTTAATTTTAGGAAATATACAAAAATTCTTATTTTAAATAGTTGTAAGTCGTTAATTGTATTTTTACCGACTGTATTTTTCTTGATTATATTTTTTACCTTCACCATTTTGTCAATATTTTTACAATACTCATAAAAGTTTGAGGTTATGTAAATCATAACAACGGCTATGTTGACACATGCTAAATTTAGGTTATTTTTATCTTATATTGACCTGCCATACGGCTTCATTTTCGTTCGCAAATATGTCCATATAAGGTGATGCCAAACGTCCGCCAATCCTATTGGTTATGTCCTAAGCCACAGGTTTAATTCTATTGGTCAATACTCTGTCCTATTGGTCGAATGCTATTGGTCGAACAGACGTGGGGCGTGCACATCCGCCAATCCTATTGGTTAAGTCCACAGGTTGAATTCTATTGGTCAATTGGTCGAATGCTATTGGTCGAGCCATTGGGAGGAGCCGCCGAACCATCCCTTTGGTTAGGGAGGAGCCGGCGGAACCAGAGATCCGCCAAGTGGGCGGGGCGCCGAGTGGAAGGGGAGGAGCCGGCGGAACCATTGGTTAGAGATCCGCCAAGTGGGCGGGGCGTCGAGTGGAAGGGGAAGAGCCAGGGTGGAGGAGTGGGGGTCGGCCAAGGTAACCGTATGACTACTCTCATTGTTGTCTCTGATAATACCTATAATGTGTTCACATTTAAAGATTTTTTTGAAAATTAATATACGGTCGTCAATATAATAATAGTTAGCAATACTACGCCCAAAATATCTTCAAACAATCAAATATTTGGGTATTTTTTTTATTTGCTTCCTTAAGCCTATTACTTTAAAAAGTGGATAATGGAAAATTTTTGACAAACTATTACTGCTACTATACTTTTTTTACTTAATTGTTTTAACTTTAAATTGCAATGTAATATTTAAATGTAACCCTAAAGTAAGAAATGTATTAAAATACGATTCAGTAAAGGTATAAAATAAAGAGTTTCGCAAATTTTAAATTTTCCGGTCATTTCCGGTTTCACTGAAATCACTGTTTTAGATTAGCGGTTTTGGATAACACTCCTGGAAATATGAAATTTTGTTCAAATTCAATCCTAATTTTTTTGATTTTTTTAAACGATTTCAATTATCCTTTTGTTCACTCGTAGCTCCTTCGATCAAGATTATTATTTAATATGGGGATTCCAAAAGTTTTATAGAATGAGGTGTTAAATGGTGCATTTTAACCCAAAATTTTGAACACCCTAGAGTGGGTTTTTTTAAGTCATAGTTTCTGTGGTACCCTGTATATCTTAAGGGATAACAAAAATCTAATACCTAATTTTTTTTTATCTTTGGACAATCCACGAAGGCTGAAAGCCTAAATACTAACGTACCGTGGGTGCCTTAAGCAGGGTAAGAGGAAGTTTGTTAACACGGGACTTAAAAACTTGAAGATTTGAGGGGAAGGAAAGACCCCCGCTGGCAGCAGGTTCCACAGTCTAGAAACTCTAGGGATAAAAGAACGAACGAAATGGGAAGTTCGGGGCCTGTCCAATTGAACTGTATAGGGATGCATACGCGCGGCACCACGAGTTTCTCTGTTGGGAACTGCAAGAGAAGGGACCACACTGGACTCGTCGGAGCAGAAGCCGTAAAAGTATCTATAGAAGAGCGATAGATCTCCCACAGCTCGACGATGGGCAAAGGAAGGAAGTCTTTGAGTAAGTAAAGGATCATTAATAAGACGAACAACACTTCTTTGAATGGCATCAAGAATGCTGAGGGTTGTAGGGGATGCCATTCCCCAGACAATATTCCGGAGAGGGTCGAATTTGGGACACATACAAAGTGTATAAATTGGAAGGAGAAAAATACTTTTGGCTCGGAAAAGAAATCTTTTTGATACTATACTATAGATACAATGTGTTTATGTGTTATAATTTAAAAACTACGAAACTAACTTGATAAACTTATATTTTCATTTATTTTGTATCATAAAAAATATAGTATATTACATTACAAGTGTGGAAAATGACTAATTTCACACGAGTGGGAATATTGTACCCACGAGTGTAAGAAAGTCATTTTCACACGAGTACTGTACACTATTTTTCCTACGACCACAAATTATTCATCAAAAAATAAATAAATTAAAGTTTGTCTGTTCAGAAAAAATAAAAAACAATTGAGAACTTTGCAACACTAGGGTGATATTTACTTTGCAACACTAGTGTGATATATACTTTTCCTCACTGCTATATTATACTGTTTTGACAATATTTTTACATTGAAAATCACCTACCTAGAAGCATTATGTAACTTTTATCATTTTGGAATTTAAAAGGCCCTCACTTAATAAAAATTGTATGGTTTTGTTAGGTAATAACGCTAATAGTTTAATACGGTTTTCTGCTATTATAAGTGTTTTTTAAAAATTATCGATTCTTACATATTTTAGACACTCTTCTAAATAAAACGTAAGTGGTGTATTCCGTTTTTTAAAAATATCAGTAAATAAACTTACGGGACCGGGGAGTGAAAAGGGGTGCTGGGTGGGGTAAAATTGGTAAAACGAGTTAATGAAACTGAACATCACATATAAAATTAAGTAAAAATAACAGTTTTTCCTCATATTTTTAAGAAAAAATATAAAAAATATGAAAATTGTAAATGCATAACCTAAAGTCCTAAAAGTAAGCAAAAACGACTGCCAAACGTCAGTTACCATGCAAAATATGGAAAGCATTTGGCAACGTCGGAAGGGTCTGATTCTATTTATGAATGGATAAAAGAAAGTGGATTCATAAAGTGTGTATTAGCCTTAGGTTTAATTAGGGATTAAAAAAAGATTAAACTAGTTGTTTGAGTACACGAAGAAAGAGAGGAAGGAATTTGTTCTATAGGCTTTTTTTCTCTGGCGCTTTAGGTCGAACGGTCAAGCGGCAAGGCTGCCTCTATAAAGTACGTGCTCAAAGGTAGAAGGGAGATTTTTAATTTGATCTACTTACCTGACAACACTGTGCCAGTCAGTGAAAGTTGTTTTTGTGGTTATGTCTATTTTTGTTTATGTTTTTATTTTTTCGTAAATTTTAATAAATATAAAATAAGATGATTTTTGGGTTCTACCGTTTAAGGTAAATAAAAAGTTTTTTTACTGTCACTACAATAAATATGTCACTTGCAAAACCAATAGCAGTTTTTAGAATGACATCATAATATGTATCACACCAGTGTTGTAAAGTACTTTGCAACACTAGTGTGATATAACGCATTTTCTATGCATGAAATCAGTGTGCTATTTGCTATTTTCACAAGTGGTCGTAGGAAAAACATGTTTAGGGGGTGTACAATTATAGCTTGACACCCGGTCACAAATTTTAATTCTTTTTAACTCTTCTTTAAAAATCTGTTTCCTTTAAGAATTTTGAAAAAAATTTAGGAAAAACTTCTGTAAAGGTAATCTCTATAAGTTGTATTTATGGTTTCCTAATATTCCGTTTTTACATTACAAACTAATTTTTAATTTTAAGCAAGTTTAGTTGTCTACACTGCTTGCGAATTATATCAAAAACAACTAATTAAATATTAAAAATCATAAAATCAAGAACAATGGCTTATTTAACCACAAAAACATGGGTAATAAAACTCTATATCAGAAGTTAAAAAGAATTCTAAGGACCTTTAAAATCACACCACTGACGTAATAGCTTCTTTATATTGCAGAAAAAAGTATTAAACTTTTCAGCTCAAAGTTGGTAAAATGTAGAAAACTTCAACCAAAAAAGTTTAATTAAAAGCCATTAAAAATATTCCAAGAAGTAAAAAAAATAATGGATTTGACCGCTTATAAATGTTTTATTAAGCGTAAAATTTGAGAAAATATACCAGATGACAACAAAATTACAGCATATTTTTTTCTTGGAAAAAGTTTTTGTTTCCAAATCTCTTTGACGGAGGTAAACGGGGCGCGAAAATATCTCTTTACCTGCACGCCTGTAAGGTTACGTTTATATCATAGGTAAATGGGGCGCCAGCCCTTCCCGAGAGAAGGTGTGGGTCAGGGCAGGTAAGAATTCCTATAATTGACACTAATAATTTGTATACCACTTAATCAGTTCAGTTCTCATTGTAATAGTGAATAGATGTGCGAAAAGATTTCCGCTCAAGATTTTAATAGTGAGAAAAAGTCCAAAAATAGACCAACATTTTATTTCGATACCTTTACTTTAAAGAAAACATTTGCGCCCCGTTTACCTTTACGATTTTATTGACCCCAAGATCCCTGCGCCCCATTTACCTGTTCAATAAAACTTTAGTGAAGGCCTTGCGCCCCGTTTACCACCGCCGCTCTTGTTTGGTGTATTGTGTCATCAGATGTCAATACTGGATATAATAACATTTGTCTTTCACCTTCGGTTTAATCAGACGTGGCGGAAATTTTACTATTTTAAATAAAAGACCCCGTATAAATTTAAAAATTTAAATTTTATTAAATTATTTATATATAATTTTAATTTATTTTATTTATGTATAAATTTTAAAATTTATATTTTATTAAATTATTATTAAATATCTTTTATAATTAGGTTATCCCAAACTTATATTGCATAAACATGCTTATCTTTTTTAGATTTCAAGAACTTAAAGCTAGTAAAAATGTTCATTACTCAGTTGTAGACTAAACGTCAATAGTAAAAAGCCACGGCGTCATCAGTTCTGTCTCACTTTCAATTATTCCCCTTTTTGTTGCTCGCACACTGTTTACACGACGCGTTTAGACAGAAATAGTTGATCGCCGTCCTTATTTTTATGACGTTTGTGGCTATTTTACTATTGAATAGATCTTTACGATAGAAAATAATTTCTATACCGGGTGCCCACGAGATTACTAACAAGCCTGTTATGTTTTTTAAGAAGTGTTAGACGATTTTGAAATTTTGGTCGGATGTATGGTTGGATAAAATGCAGATTTCCGATTTTTCAGATTTTATGTGGCATTTCCGGTTTAACCGAAAGTCCTCTCAACATTGCTATTTTAAATAAAACACACTATATACTTTTTTTCTAAAAATCGATTCTACAGGCAATTTCAAGTAAACACATGTAGACTAAACGTCAATAGTAAAAAGACACGACGTCCTCAGTTCTGTCTCACTTTCAATTATTCCCGCTTGTGGCTTTTTACTATTGAATAGATATTTACCACATGTTATACCTATCTTAATTAGTTGTTGAGAAAATGGTGTTGTAAAATGTCATGTTTACCGCAATTTTTATCGATTTGTTAAAAACAAATGATGATAAAAAAGTGCTAATGCGATTTTTTACACATATTTACCAAACCTTATAACCTATTTGGGGTCGTCCATTAATCACGTAAGGCTTGAGCAGGAGAGGGGTTAAAAAAATTACTTAACATCACTAGGGGGATAGGGTGTAGGATAGATTTCACGTGTATTTTTTTGTTGAAAAGCTTGCAATTTTAATGTCATTTTTTTTTCAGTGCGGACCATTTTT
>JACEGR010010160.1:0-20717 GCA_014170235.1 Listronotus bonariensis
TGCTATTTCAATGTCATTCAAGGTAGGGGAAGTCCGGGTAAAGTGAATACCTTAAGATGTTTAAGACTTTATCAAGAAAGGTATAAGAGATAGCCACAAAATAAATACTACAAATCAATCTTTATTAATTGCGTCTTCATATTTTGTACTTAATTAAGTTCACAAGTAAAACAATAAGTAACTAAAAATAAAATTCAAAATGTGTCATATTATTCACTTTGCCCACTCCTGGGTAAAGTGGATATGGTGCCCGGGTAAAGTGAATTACCATCTTTTAATTACACAAATCAAAAAATTATATTTTAAAACAAAACTAAATACAGTAAAAACTTAAATTCACGTTTAAAGGTAATATCTTAAAATTAAGAATGGGGTTATCACAGATAGGTATAGTCTTCATTGCCTTCCAAAGCGTAGCATTGTTCATGACACCATTTTAGACATGTACGACGACAAATATATATATATATATATATATATATATATATATATATATATATATATAAAGAAGATAATCCAATTGAAGATTGGATTTGTCGTCGTACATGTCTAAAATGGTGTCATGAACAATGCTACGCTTTGGAAGGCAATGAAGACTATACCTATCTGTGATAACCCCATTCTTAATTTTTAAGATATTACCTTTAAACGTGAATTATTATATATATATATATATATATATATATATATATATATATATATATATATATATATATATATATATATATATATAATAAGAAACTAATGTTCTTGAGCCTTAGAATAAACAATTTAATAAGAGTTTTAAATTCTTGGGCATAGAGGCTCCTAAATGACAAAAAGAAAAGAAAACAAATACATAACCTGGTAGAAACGACTTTTTTGGTTGTTACTCCTTAAGCAATTAGTCTACGAATGTTTTTTGATTCTACATTTAGTTTTTTTAGTAACATTTCTTACTTTATTTTTCTCAAACTTTTGCCTTTTCTCTTCTTTCATATATAGAAGTCTATGATTTTGAGATTGACCTTTAGCTTCGTCTCTTAATCTTCACTGAAAATGGTACGGAATCAGCCAAATTTTGGAGTAACGACACTACCCTTGACTAGTCTGTATAGAGTTGAATCAGCCATCCCATACCTTTTATCAGTACCCTTCACTAACTCTCCAGATTTACCGAAATTAATGGTCTTGATCAGTTTTGTTTTTGTCTTTATTCACCATCTTTAACATCCATACCATTATCAAAGCACTTGCCCCGAAATATTGAAAATTCTTTATCGAAAACACAATTTACCGTCGTCAAGACGCTGCGCAACTCGGCCTCTTGCTTAAGTGTTTGCCGCTTATTGAGACATGATGGCCAAAAGTTTATCTGGCCGCGAGGTTCATGTTAAACGAATAGTTTGGGCATAATGGGCACTATACGATTTGCCCGGGGTGTTCACTTTACCCGGGTTTCCCCTATTTTATTATAAAGGCATGTAAAATATTTGATCAAACCGTGAGCGTACCGAGGCTTGAGCGCCTAGTGTGCTTTGACCTTAAATAAAGAAAATTATTTGATAACAGCTACGCTATTTATTTGGATTTGTCCATTAAAAAATCATTAAGAAGCTTATTGGTAAAACAAATTTTGAGAGTTGTTACGGGTAAACCCCGAAATTGGTTAAAACTAATTTAATTTTAATGAAAAATACCAAACAATTCAAAAGTTAAAAGGGGTCCTGATTTTAGATAAGCACTTCATCACATTCTTCATTTTTTAAAGGTTGTTGATTACAACTTTTCTCTATTATGTACATTTAAATTGCCCCAAGATATCGATCATCGGTACAAAAACATATAATTTTATTGGAGAAGTAGTCCATAATGCTGTGGCGTTGTAATGTAATTGACAAGTAAAACTACTATCTTTCACCACTAAATGCTCTTTATTCTATGCAGTTATTCAAAATTTCAGGGGGACATGTTTCGACCATAGAGATGGTCATCATCAGCCTTAACACAACCTCAATTAGTTAAAAGCAACACGTCTTAACCTTTTGAATAACTTACCCAAAGGAAGCGAAGAAGTCCTCAAAGAGATTAGAAAAAGTTTAACATTTGAAAGTATAAAAGATGGAAAAATGGGGTTGCGTTAATGGAAAAGCCTACATTTGGTGGTGGTTATTTAGAACAAGACAAAATTATTTGGGCCCAAACAATCTAAAATAAAGAAAAAAATTTTTCTTTCACTTTTGTCCAAAAACAATCTTGTATTTAGTCGTAATCCTAAAAGAAAACTCCCAATATTTACTTTTATATATAAGGAAACAGGGGTTGGTACTTACGGTTACATTAAGTTTCACTTTAAGTTAAAGCCAAGTCAAAATTACATATTCCCAAACTTCCTAAAAACTAAATATTCTGTAAGTGATTCCTGAGAAGCTCTCTTCTTTTCCCTCCCCATTCTATATTTTCTCAAAAAATTATCCTTGAAAACTCAAACGGCACGTGCTAGTGGAGGATTTTCTAGAACTCGAGATGGACTTTGACCACCAAATGACAGCTAATGGTGGGTTTACACCCGACACCCACCGCACGATAATTCGTGCCGGACAGAAGCTCCGGCCAATGCAAACGGTCAAAAAAGTATTATATTCCATTCCACTTTCGGTTTTTGGCTTTCTACACGCAATGCATTCAACCATCCTCAAGTGGTTGTGGTCACAAATTCACGTTAGACAGAAACCTTCACCGTCTACAGCTGTCATTTGGTGGTCAAAGTCCATCTCAGTTCTAGAAAATCCTCCACTAGCACGTGCCGTTTGAGTTTTTCAAGGATAATTTTTTGAAAAATATAGAATGGGAGGGAAAAGAAGAGAATTTCTCACGAATCCTTACAGAATATTTAGTTTTTAGGAAGTTTGGGAATATGTAATTTTAATTTAACTTTAACTTAGTGAAAACTTAATGTAACCGTAAGTACCAACCCCTGTTTCCTAATATATAAAAATAAATATTGGGAGTTTTCTTTAGGGATTTTGACTAAATACAAGATTGTTTCTTGGACAAAAATTAAAGCAAAATATTTTTTCTTTTGTTTTAGATTGTTTGGGCCCAAATAATTTTGTCTTGTTCTAAATAACCACCACCAAATGTAGGCTTTTTCCATTAACGCAACCCCATTTTTTCATCTTTTATACTTTCAAATGTTAAACTTTTTCTAATCTCTTTTGAGGACTTCTTCGCTTCCTTTTTTGGGTAAGTTATTCAAAAATTAAGAGTGTTGCTTTAACTAATTGAGGTTGTGTTTAGGCTGATGATGACCATCTCTATGGTCGAAACATGTCCCCCTGAAATTTTGAATAACTGACATAGAATAAAGAGCATTTAGTGGTGAAAGACAGTAGTTTTATTTGTCAATTGTATATTTTTATTATTATCAAATGGTAAAAATAGAGTAAACAATTTTTTCATTTTTAAGTAAATTAAAACTAAAATGTTTTAATGATATAGCAAGAAAAGTAGGTTAAATGAAAAGGCATAGATTCTTTTGCAACATTAACTTTATTTAAATGCTAGAACACTGATATATTAATAGACTATGCTCGTATTATCTATATATAAACTAAGCAGAATTAACCAATAGTTTCTAAATTTACCCTGGTCTTAAAAACACCTTAAATACTTAAGACGAAGCATTTATACCGGGTGACAACAGAAATTACCATCCAGCAATTTATTTTCTTCAGTGCAACCGTACAGTTTTCAAATTTAGGGATGTCATATTGTATCACCGGATGCCAATTGTCAAATATAGTAGCATTCTGTGTATAACTTCTGGTTTAACCGGAAGTGATATAAACTGTAGATATTTTTAAGCGGAACACCCTGTATATTTTTAGGATTTGATTTCTACAGGTCATTTCATGATATAAAAGCTTAGATATTTCATAACCCAACTCTTTTTGGTTTTGGAGAAATGACGTTTGAAAATGTCCAAACTACAGCATAATATGCAGTTTTTATGGGAAAATAAATGAACATCACAAAAATTAAAAATGCTTAAAATAGTTCTTTTAAATGACGTCTACCTTTAGAGATCATTATAATACTACTTCCTGTTTAACCGGAAATGCTGTAAAAATTTGAACTTCTAAGGATGATAGCCCTAGTAATTTTAATGAGTAACTGGTCCTACACAATTTGTCCATTGTATTTATTCTTCTGGTTTAACGTAAGTTCCAATAAATATGTCTCTTGTCTTTCATCATGGCAGGCTATCGTAGATGGAGCAATCATCGCTTTGCCCTGGCTGCCAAGTTGTTTACAATTTCTGCATGTAAACTTTTAATGTCCTTTTGGCTCACATCTAATTAAGAGAAAGAAATATACCATGAATCGAATATTTTTAACTTGACAAACGTTGCCGCAGGCAGTCACGCCGAAATGTTACTCGATATTTGTGTTTGATATTTTTCAATGGCTGATTTGTTTGGACAGTTTGTTTACATTTTCTGTGGATTTATTGTGGTGTGTTCTGTGTGTTTTTTACCTTTAATTGACTTTGAATATTGACCTTTTATTAGTGATCACAGTGTATATATTAAATTTGTGCTTTTCAACAGATAATTTAAGGTAATATTGACATGGTTACCTGTAAGAAAAAATCTTATATAAAACCAAATAAATTACATTTTTAATTAGGTGTGTGTAATTATTGAACTAAACCCCAATATTTTATATTAATAGGAAACAAAACAAGTACCTAACATTAAGGGCAAAAATAGCACAGCTATATAATTTGAATTTGGCGGGCAAACGATAAAGTCGACTCACGCGCCATCTGCGTTTACCTCCTTGAAGACAGACAAGGAAGGCCCAGCAGCTATCTCTCTCTCGGATAACATTATTTACATTTAGTTGCATAGGGAATCCCATGTAAATTTTGAAGTGGTCCAATATTGGCTCCCTCAATTATTTTAGAAGAAAATATTATTAGGATTTTTTAAAAAGCACAAAAAGTTGTACCCGGTGTGCAAATTTCAGCTCTTCTCAGTCCGCCAGCTAAGAGATAAATGCGAAAATAAGTTACAAATCTCCTATCTTCTTACCCGCCTTGTATTAGTTAGAAGTTTATAATAAATATTAGAACAATTATATAACTCTATCTGAAGTTGTCAGATCAATGCCACATCATTCTTAAATAATGAACTACTTAAATCAAGAAAGATCACTATTATAAAATGGTTTTACCAGGGAGAAATAGTTATCGAAGAAGTCGGTCATGTTTGCAGCCTATTTTCCCAATAGGCCAACACGCCTGGCAAATCGGACAATAGAACGGACGATAAAAAATTTGAAACTACAGGCACAGTAATCAATAATTGCAAATGTGAAGAAAATCGACGTGATCTTTCGCCAAACGATTTTTTCTATGGGGACATTTAAAAACTAAGCTACCAATAAAAAATATGAAAATTTAGTCCAGCTAAGGAATGCTATTTCCGCTGAATGTGCCAGAATATCGATGTACCAACTAGCCAACGTAAGAAATGAGTTTTTATAATCGTTTGGGTTATTGTCTGGCAGTTAATGGAGGAATATTTGAGCATTTGATTAAATCCTGATATTTTCGTCATAAATTGATTTCTAAATGTAGAAAAATTTGTTTTATTGTCTTGCGTAACTGTGAGTGCATGTGTTGGAATTAGCTGTAAACTAAAATGAAATGCGAGGATTCTTTTGAAATTCCCGTATAAAATTGTTCAGTTTTGGCAATGACATTATAAATTAATGATCTAAATTGTCACTGATAAATCGATATGGTGTTTTTATTATTGATTTCTAGAGTACAGGGTGCATAATAAGATACTACGTTGCAGAAGTATTAAGCAGTTTACTCTTTACTGGTTGGTTGAAAAATGCTCAAATTTTCATTTTGGATGGAACTTACTGTGCTCTTCAATAAATCCTAATAGCATTTTTTTCTAAAATAATTAGGAGAGCCAATATTTGACTACTTCAAAATTTACATGGGATTCCCTATGTCCCGCTTAAATTAATTTTTAATTATTAGGTAAAAATTAACAGGGCATATAATTTATAAATAATTAAATGAGCTAGTAACAGCTTTTAGATCGACTATCCCGAGTTTAAAAGTTGATTTAAATGAGAAGCATTAAAACATGGAAATCGTAAAACCAAAATTAGCTTTTAATTGATATAATTAAATTTAAAGGATAATTAAAACCTTACCGGATCGGAACATTGCTTGAAGAACCTTCTTCCGTAATTCCCTGGAATAGGAACGCCAAAGGCCAACTTATCCAGGAAGCGCTTCTGAAAATAATAGTTTGTCATTAAAATTGGAGCCATAAAACTAATTATAAAAGAAAATAAAAACCGCCAAAAGCAAATGGTAAATTTTTACTGCTAATAAAATAGCATCCTATTTAAATTATATGGTGAATTATGGTTAAAGCAAAATAATTGTTATAATAGAGAATATGGGTACATTGGTTACCGCCTACGTTCGTTATTTACGTAAGGCGCTATTTAAATACCGCATACGGTATTTAGTGTTTGTTTTTAAAGATATGGAAGACGCCGTATTACGAACGGTTAATTACACCTGTCTGCGAATTTACAAAATTAAAAAGCAATGATCCTTTAATGTGCGAATACTAAAGTTTTTCCCGTTATTTCAAACACATTTTACTGTAAATTTTCCCACTTTTCCAGATGAATTTTAACTAAGACAATCTTTCAGAAAGCCAGGTCATTCTCGGCCGACAATCTTAACCTTTTCGTTTCTTTTCCACCTGCAACATTTATCCAAAAATAAAAAAGCAAGATTTTATCAAAGATTAGTAGTTTAACTTTACTCTGTCAGTATCTATTATAAAAATATTTGTAGAAATCGAAAAAAATAATATAACCTTAAAAAATAAACAAAGAAAAATATTGTGCGCATGGCAATTCTATTCGCTATTTTAAATAGCACGCAGCGTTATCAGCCCGCAAATTACTCCATGCGGTAACGTTATTACCGCCAGAGGCGGTGAAAATCGAATCGCGCATAACTTAACTGTCATAATAGTGCTTACGTTAATACCGCATGACGTTACAGCACTACCCATATCTCTCTAGTTTGGTTCCTTCAATAATAAAAACGACTAGACTATGATTTACAAATAAATGGAATTTGATTCTTTAGGTAGCAAGCAAAACATATTTAAATTTAATGGTAGGTTTACATCTGGAATTTATTGCATGATATTTATGTCAGATAGAACTTCTGATTAATGTAAACGGTCAAAAATGTATGTCTAATGTAAATATTTCATTGTTTACACTAGTCAGCTCCCGCACTCTGTAATTCGATAGAAAGAAGAAATAGACAAGAAAAAAATATCCTTTTTATTTCTAGTCTATACTCTGTATTATTCTTTCTAAAAATAAATTTTGTCTTCATACTCTTTCAATAAAATAATTATAATATACAGGGTGATTCAAAAATCGATCACGAAACTTAAGGGGTGATTCTACTTGACAAAATAAGGAGTAGAGCTTCATATAAAAATAAGAAAAAAGTTCATCATAAACATATGTCCTAAACGTCTTAGTTTTTGAACTACGGGGTGTTCAATATTAAAAAAAAAGTTTTTGTTTTTAATATTTAACACCCCGTAGTTCAAAACTAAGACGTTTAGGACATATGTTTATATGAAGTTTTTTTAATTTTCTGTTGTAGAATCGCCCCGTAAAAGTTTGTCGGTTGAGTTACTGGACACCCTGTATGTATGTTGGTAATTTGATTGAAATTGATGAAAACTTTGATGTCTATTGGTGCCTAAACGGTGAGGATTATCGAATTTACTAAAGAGTACCTTATTTTTAAGTTTTTGATTGTCTATAAACGTCCCAAGCTTTGCGATATCTGTCAAAATAAAAAGTTATGATGTGTGTTTTTAAATACCGCCCTCTGGCGGTATTTAAAAAAGTACTTTGTCCTAAAATTTTAGAATCTGCAAAGCTCGATTTGTGTGCCAAATATCAACTGGATTGGTTAAAAAATAAATACAATATGGCGAAAAAACCATAATAAAAATTGAACTTTCGCGGCTTGTAACTCGAAAACGAATAACATTTTGAAAAAAAATATATGAAGCTCTACTATTATTTTGTCAAGTAGAATCACCCCCTTAAGTTTCGTGATCGATTTGTGAATAAGACTGTATTTTAAGACATAAAATAAAGAAGAAATATTGGAATGTTTTTAACGTCAACAAAATCGATTCTTGTTGTTTTTAGTAAATAATGTTTTATTTTTAAAGTAATTTTTATTGTTTTATTACAAACAGGGGCGCAATTAGAGAGGGGGAGCTAGGAAGGGCTAAGCCCCCAGGACAGCGATTGAGACCCACATATTGATTAAGTAGTTGAAAAATATTGGTGTTTTCGCCAAATACCTATACTCTATAAACTGGGACTTAACTTAAGCCCCAGTTTATAGAGTATATTCGGCTTAAGCCCCCAAAATCAAAAGCTAGTTGCGCCACTGTTTCCAATAACATTTTATTATAAAATTTATTTTACATTTAGACTTCTCGTCGTAAGATATTTTATTCACTTTATTATTGTCTCCTACTAAGACGTTTAGCTCATTAAACCTTTTGATCTTTAAAATGAATCGCAATATTTTACAATCCGCCTTTTATTACACTATAATGCTGAATATACAAAACAAAGGTATACTAAATTTTACTGATATAAAAAAATTCTAATTAGAATTTTGTTTATTGTATCTATTGGTAGTTCATATCGTATTTCATATTTCCATATTTCCATAAAAATTTAACAAAGGTCAAACAAGCCAAGCAGCTGTTGTGTTCCTATAGATTCTTGACACTCTGTCAAACTGCAACTTTTCGTTTGCAATGCATCTGAATTGGTGTATTCCATTTATGCATTCTGATGCCATTCAAAGAAGAGCTGTTTGTCTTATTAATGATCCTTTACTTACTCAAAGACTTTCTTCTCTTGCCCATCGTCGAGCTGTGGGAGATCTATCACTTTACGGCTTCTGCTCCGACGAATTATACAGTGTAGTCCCTCCTCTTGCAGCTCCCAACAGAGAAACCTCGTGGTGCCGCACGTATGCATCCCTATACAGTCCAATTGGACAGGCCCCGAACTTCCCATTTCGGTATACAGACGGCTCCAAAACACCAAAGAGTTGAGCAGGTATATATGGGGACAAACCAAGGACGAAAATAAACTTGGTCTCCGGACTACCTACAGTGTTCCAGGCCGAAATTGTAGCCATAGAACAATGTGCTAGGAAAAATCATCAGAAGGAGCTATGAGGATAAAACCATAGTAATCTATTCGACAGCCAGGCAGCCATCAGGGCACTCAGTTCATGCAAAATCAGCTCCAAGCTGGTGCGGGACTGCGTAATTGCCCTGGAAGAGGTGGGTGCGTCCAACAAGCTAACCATTGCCTGGGTACCAGGACACGAAGGCCACGAAGGCAATGAAGAAGCTGATAAATTGGCAAAGGAGGGGCTGGTAGGACAATGGTAGGTCCTGAGCCCTACTGTGGTATTCCATCATGCCAGGTGAAGGTCATCCATTAGATCATGGATTATGAGGGAATCACAAGACTGGTGGAGGAGAACACCAGGACAGCGTCAGGCGAAAGTGTTCATCAAGGCTTACTCGCCAGAATTTACAAAGACCTTCTGAATTATAACCGGAAGGCAGTAAGAATAATAGTGGGTCAACTGACAGGTCACTGCAGACTGAATAAACACCTGGAAACTATGGGCCTGGCAGAAGAAAACCTATGTAGGTTCTGCCAGGAGGAGTGAAGAAACCGCAGAACACGTATGGTGCTACTGCGAAGCCCTTTGTCGTCTGCGGTTTGCAAGGCTGGGTGAAGAAAAACTCTAAAGCGGCAAGATATACCAAGGGGCCAGTTTCAAGCTTGTGGAGTCTGATTAAACAGACCGGCTTGGATAGCGTGCTCTAACTCTATGGACGGAGGACACACAATAAACCTGAGCAGGTTGCAGTGTTAGAGGATATGCAATCCACCTCCTAATCAACCGAACTAAAAATTAAAAAATAATTTTTCATTAAAAAAATATTTTCACTTCATAGTAAAAAGCGTGGGGTGCTTAATATATTAAATGTTATAATTATTATATTTGCCAATATCTATGATGGAAAAGTTATGAAAAATAGTAAAATGCACCCCACGCTTTTTACTATGAAGTGAAAATATTTTTTTAATGAAAAATTATTTTTTAATTTTTAGTCTCGGTTGCATATAAAAGCGTGTTTTTTTAGTTTTTTTAAACTATTAATTATTTTTCATTTTTAGTTCGTTATATTGCACAAAAATTCTTAATATAACAGTAAATTAGAACATACTATTTAATTAAGCAGCAAAAAGAAAATAACCAGCCCCCTATGAAATGACAATGGTAGCAAATTTTAAAATTTGCAAAAAGATTGCAACTCACTAAAAATTTCTTCTTCATTAAGTAGCAAAGTTTCAAATTTTGCCAACAGATGGCAATCCAGGCAATGTTTGGACCGTTGCCAACATTTTGTGAATCCACTAAAAAATTTCTTCTTCATTTAATAGCAAAGTTTGAAATTTTTCCAACAGATGGCATCCTAGGTGTTGTTTTTATAATATAATGGAATTTTTTTTTCCTGGCGATTAAAAAAAGATAAAGGGATACTGTTTGCAGATTATTGCATTGTCATGGGTCCTTAATACGTGTGCAAAGTTTCAAAGAAATCGAATAGCTGGAAGTTGGTTAAAATTAGGCTCAAAGATTCCGTTACATAGGCAGCCAGATAGATAGTTACAACCCAAGTTAATAAAAGTGTATGTAACGGAATCTTTAAAGCTTAATTTTCACCAAC
Source organism: Listronotus bonariensis (assembly GCA_014170235.1). NCBI lineage: Eukaryota > Metazoa > Arthropoda > Insecta > Coleoptera > Curculionidae > Listronotus > Listronotus bonariensis. Next base: position 10,911 of record JACEGR010010160.1, read on the forward strand.
TTCCAGCGATTCGATTTCTTTGAAACTTTACGTATCAGGACCCATGACAATGCAATAATCTGCAAACAGTATCCCGTTATCCTGATTAGGATCGCCAGGATAAATAGAATTCCTTTATAGATTTTTCTGTAGGAGAGTAACAGGGAAAGAGCTAGTGCGCGATCTGCGCATGCGTGCAGTTTCGGACGTACTCTCAGCATAAGGCTGACAGAAACTTGTTCGGAGTAGTTGCCGTTCTGAAACCCCATGCAACAGTGAAGCTTTAAATGAAATGATTAGATTACGAAATAGTTCGTGAAACATTTCAATATCACATGTCCGCAGAAAACTAGTTGATATATCGAACTATAAAAATAGAAAAATAAATAATAGTTTAAAAAAACTAAAAAGACACGCTTTTTTGCTATGCAGCCGAACTAAAAGAATTAGAAAATAATTTTTTCATTACAAAGAGTTTGTATTACAGTAATAAAGGTCAAACAATGAATCATAATTATATACCTCAAAATATCCAAAAATGGCGGCATACCAATCCGGATTAAATAAAGCAACCTTTTGTTGCGAGACAAATAAGTATGATGGATTTTTGAAGCAAACCTTCAACGCATATTCATACTTTTCCAAACCATATTATTAACATTGGTATTTAACTAACATTCGAAGCAATTTTTTTGATCTGTTTTATTTATAATGGCAGCTAAACAACGTTATTTTTATAGTGCATTTACATAATTCAAAGGAAATGGACCTTTCACAACATTTTATTGATACAAATCTAATGCAAATAAAAATTAGGTCCAACAAGCTTTGTTATGTAATTCTGGAGCGAATAAAAATAAAATGATGGCAAAATTGAGCTACGTTAATTCTCGACCGTATAGGTGACCGCTTTGTGCATTTGTTTTCTACGTGGTTTTCTAGTTTTTTAGTTTTTTTTAAAGAAAAGAGTTTTTTAATAGCCATAATTAAATGTTTTCATTACCTAATAAGTGTGTGTTGTGTGATTAATTGGTGATGGCTAGTCGAGAAGGCTAGACTGTTAAGAGCGACAAAAATAAGTCGAGAGCGGTTGGCGGTAGGTGATCTCACTTAGCTTTGAATGAAATATCTTCGGCTAGTGTAAAAATCTGCATCTCAAGTTGGACAGTGTTCGAGATGGTGCGTTGCATTGCAAGAATTGCATTGCATGCAGTAAGGAGTTTTTCTATTTTAACTTTGAAATAAAATATCTAGCATCATTTGAGCTTTATAAAAAAGTATATGGGACAATTTTCGTCGTAATAAGACGTCAGCTTGCTGCTTGGGAGTATCTGCATTTGCCCACTTTCGTGTCTTTTGTTATCTTTTTGCCCATAACTTATTACTGATGGATGCCATTATCTTAAACGAATTTTTTTGCCAATAACTTATTAATGACGGATGCCATCACTTTATCTGCAACACGTGGCCTAATAACGGCCAATTGCCCACTTTCGCGTCTTTTTGATACCTTTTTGCCAATGCCTTGCCATTAAAGAGTGTTGGCAATGCCAGTAAATTAAATGTACAACGCCGGCAAAAAATAGAAACTACTAAACCAATTTTAAAAACTATTAACGAGATAATTTGACACCCTTTAAGATAAGGTAGGGTAAACATCAATAGTAAAAAAGCAACGCGGTCATCAGTTCTGTCTCACTTTTAATTATTCCCCTTTTGTTGCTCGCGTACTATTTAAACGATGCGTTAGACATAAATAGTTGATTGCCGTCCTTATTTGTAAGACGCTTGTGGCTTTTTAAATATTGATGTTTACACTACTATATCGTCCTTTCTTATTTAAACTTTTTAATGGTTATGTTGGTGCCATTACTCTGAACAATTAAATTTTGATACTAAAAATATGTCCCCTTTCAAATAAAAATTGACGCGTTCTAGGATTTTTCTTAGTCTACAAAAAATGAAACTATGCGGCTTATTTTAAAAGGAATGCAGTGTATAATCTATTTAGTCAATTAAAAACAATATTTTTTTCTAAAATTGATAATAATAATAAAAAAAGATTCTCTACGTATCCAACAATAACTACTTTTTTTTCAAACCAATAATATACATCTAAAGCATTTGCAATAAATAATCTTATTGTAGTTGCGCTAATAGGTGGTAAAAAATGCCACATAAAATCTAAAACATCAGAAATCTGCATCCTGTTCAACCACACATCCGACCAAAATTTAAAATAAATAATATAGTTTAAAAAAACTAAAAAAACACGCTTTTATATGCAACCTGCAAAAAGAGTTTGTATTACAGTAATAAAAGGTCAAACAATGAATCATAATTATATACCTCAAAATAGAATTATAATAAAATTTAAGATAATAACAGAATAATTCACTTGAGAGTAAAAGCGTAGGGTGCATTTTACTATTTTTTTCATAACTTTTTCCTTATAGATATATACAAAATGAAATAATTATAACATTTAATATGAGCAAGACCCCACGCTTTTATTCTGCAAGTGAATTATTCTGTTATTATGTTAAATTTTATTGATAATTCTCTTTTGAGGTAATATAATTATGATTCATTGTTTGACCTTTTATTACTGTAATACTAAACTCTTTGTAATGAAAATTATTTTCTAATTTTTAGTTCGGTTGCATATAAAAGCGTGCTTTTAAACTATTATTTATTTTTCATTTTTAGTTCGATATATCAATTAGTTTTCTGCGGACATGTGATATTGAAATGTTTCACGAACTATTTCGTAATCTAATTATTTCATTTAAAGCTTCACTGTTGCATGATGTTTCAGAACACCAATCTACTCCGAACAAGTTTCTGTCAGCCTTATGCTGAGAGTACGTCCGAAACTGCACGCATGCACAGATCCCGCGCACTAGCTCTTCTCTGGTTACTCTCCTATAGAAAAATCTATAAAGGAATTTATTTATCCTGGCGATCCTAATCAGGATAACGGGATACTGTTTGCAGATTATTGCATTGTCATGGGTCCTTGATACGTGTGCAAAGTTTCAAAGAAATCGAATCGCTGGAAGTTGGTGAAAATTAAGCTTAAAGATTTCGTTACATACATACATGCATACAAAAAAAAGAAGCGTGTTAAAAAATGTGTAACATTTCTCAAAGAAAATAAAAGGCTTGGTAGTAATCTCGTGGGCACCCGGTAAGTATACCCAATTTCTCTCAGAGTGTTGTTAATATTTTTAACTTTTGTTAAATACAATCTTTTTGGACCTTACTGTTTGTTTTTGTTTTTTAAGCTAAACTTTTTTAAATTTAAAAAAAGGTACATCGAATAAATTTAAAAGGAAATTTTATTAGTTCATCCTTTAACATCAGAAATCCTTACAAAACTCAAACACCAATCATCTGTCGGAACTAGGAAAAAATTCATAAAACACAAATAATGTTTGCGTCAAATTCAAACTAGTAATTAAAAACAAATTTCTGCAATAATCCTATTTAAAAAAACTAGCCTACGCTTAAAACATAATCTAATTAATTCCATTTTATTCTAAATTATTTTAATATTGTTATCGTAAATATTACACTTTTAAACGAATGAACTGACCGCCTGCAATATAAAAGATGCTAAATACACAATAAACAGTGGCATGATAGTAATCAGTGTGTCTCCGTCGTCGGCGAAACTATGAATGGAATTAGTTGTGGACGAGAGAAGGTCGTTGATGTGAAGAAGAAACAATGTTGGTGCCAGAACTGAGCCCTGAGGGACTCCAGCATTTACTTGGTGAAAGCTTGAAGAATGGCCGTCCACAATAACTGATATACGACGATCAGATAGATAACTAGAGAGCCAAGTACAGAGTTTAGTTGAAAGACCATAGGAGGGAAGTTTATTAAGAAGTGCGGCATGCCAGACCTGGTCAAAAGCTTTGGATATATCAAGAGCAACGATCTGGGACTCACCTAGAAACTCAAGAGACTTATTCCAGCAGTGTGATACGAAGGAAAGAAGATCTGCTGTAGATCTTTTGTGGCGAAATCCATACTGCCTGTCATGCAAAATTTTGTGTTTTTCTAAGTACTTAAGAATTTGTGAATTAATTAGTTTTTCCATTACTTTACAAAGAACTGAGAGAATTGAAATTGGTCTATAGTTAGATGGAAGAGATTTAGATCCTTTCTGGGAATAGGTTGAACACGTGCAGCTTTCCAGCTTTCCGAAAGATACCTGTGTCGTAAGAAATTCGAAAGAGCCGAGTTAAGATTGGTGCAAGTTCTGGAGCACATTTTTTTAAAACGATTGCTGGTATGCCATCCAGCCCAGACGATTTCTTGGTGTTAAGGGAAGAAAGGATACGCTTAATGTGTTTTACCTTAAAAATAATATCGGGCATTTTATGAGGAACTGGGGTAACCGCTGGAATTGGATGATTTACGGAGGGTCAAGGGTTGAATTGGCAGCAAATTGTTTAGCAAATAATTCTGCCTTTCCTTTAGCGGTAGAAACAATTTCTATTTATTTTGTACGTTTAGTTCTTGACACGCCAGTTTTAACACGATTTCCAAATAAACACCCAAAACCCTGTGAAACTGGCAAGTCTATCGCTGTCGTGGGCCGTGTGTGTATCCATTAGGCTGACTCAGGCTACAGCCTCAGGACGCCATGAAAAAATGAGCCCAGACAGGGGGTAATAGACGTACTAGGCAGGGGAGGGCTGCAAAAAGTAAAATAGAAAACTTTAGGTTGAGTGGGGATTTGATCTGTGGTGACTAATTTCTGTGAATAAGGTGCTTTGGTATCGAAATGAATAAATAGGCCTGAAAAGGAGGGGAAGGACCTTTTTTTTGCTCTTCCAAAATTTTTTGGTGGAAAATAGGCGATCGGGAATTCTAGCCTAGGGCGCCTCAGAAGCAGTTAGGCGGGAAGCGGCCTGGCATTGTATGGAGACCCCATTTTAACTATTTATTTAATAACATTTAAAAGATCAAGTTGCACGTTTACGTGCAGAAACAGGCCCCAAATATTTGTTACAAAGTACATTGGTATTATGATAGCAATAAACAGAAGACAATATATTTTAAAATTAACCTTTTTTATTCACCACCAACAACAATATCCGAAGTAATAGAGACATTTTGCACCTCTTAAAATAACAGACGTTTTTGGCCTCTTATGGTTATCGTTATTAAATATAACGATTACGGCAGCAGTTATAAACAGAGATTTTGCAGCCTCTTTAAGAAATTTATCTTGCGTCTGCGCTTGACACATAACCTAGTTTTTTGCCTGTGGTTCACTCGATTTTAAAGTTTACGAAAAATCAGTACTTACTTTTATTCTCCATAAGTTATGTATTGATATTTAAATATATGCAAACAGTTCTCTTGATTTTGTTTTTTAAAGTAGATGTAAACAATACAGTATAAGCAAAACGCAAAGTAAGGTTAGGCTTGGTAGTAGAATAAAAAGCAAGTGTGCCAGATTGTAACATGTTCATTAATTACTGATTTAAAACATCCTAAAATGCAAGTCCGTTTTAATTTCTTTACTCTATTTTATTTTTCTTACTGCTATGGATTTTTCGCTAACTAGAGCCTATATATGTATCAATGATTATTTTAGTTAATACGGCATTAAAATTTCAACCTTCTTAATATTGTAAATTGATATTAAGTTCTTCCAAATCCGGCAATCACATGCAGTTTAAGTAACGATAACGATAACGATAAGCTCTTCTGGTATTCATCCGTAATTAAAGGAGTCCGGTATAGTTAATAACGATAACGGATCATGTTTGCGTTACTGCGCAGACTCAGAATAACGTTAACCACAACGGAATTGCAAAATAAGAGGTGCAAAATGTCTCTATTACCTACTTCATTGATTTTTTGACATAAAATTTATGCAAATATCAGCTTATTTATAGAACAGCACGAAAAGTACAAATTTAAATATTAAAAGACTTATGACTTACGCGGGTGGTTGAATTGTGATGTTATTTTCAGGTGATTCAGCAGAAGGCTGAGTCAAGTGTCTTCTTGTAGATGGTAAAGCCTTGGCTATGGAAGGGTTATAAATCTTGGGTCGCTAACCATTCGAACGAAAAGCTTCTTTGTGAGCCAATGTTTCCTTTTTCTTTATGCAAGAAGTTCGAACACTTCATCTTGAGTTCCTGAAAATAAATATTTTATATTCAGTTTATACCTTAATATAAGCTAACTTTATAGTGCCTAATTTTAATAATAGTTAAAAGCTTTTAATGGTTTCGCCAATACGGTATTCCAATACGAATACGAATACCGGAAAATATTCGAATACCGAATATTTGAATACTTGGAAGAGAAAAGTATTCGAGATACTCGTATCATGAATACCCGGAATCGGTATTCGAATACTGGAAACGAAAAGATTCGAATACTATTAAAGTATTAAACAAAAAAAAACCTATGATTAAAAATTTGAAGAGCAAAAAAGTCGTCCTTCCCTAATTTTTTTTATATTTTGCTTCCTTTTGTTATTTTAATCATGACAATTTTAATATTCGATACTGCTTACACTTTTCGGTATTCGAATACTCAGAACGCCGATATTCGAATACTCAAAAATACGTATTCGTCGAATACTTCTGAAGTATCTCGAATACAGAATCCCGAATACTAACCAAAAGAAGTACTCTGCCGAATACCAAACACACAAATGTATCGTCAATGCTATTCGAATACCGGCAAAATGTATTTTGAATATGTATTCAGAATAGGCTGAGTATTCGAATTACAGGGTGGCTCAGATGCGACGCTCATCATTGGGATTTCGGAAACCGAGAGATACAGGATCGGTTAATGCAGCAAAGTTGCAATTTGATGCTCAATAAAATGCCGTTTTGTGTTTTTAAAAATTCCGAGTACTCTGAAGATATTCGAAAAACCGGAATTTTCAATTTTGGTTTCTATTGTTTCCTGGCTATATTTGTTAAGATAACTCAAAATGAAAAACACGTTTTCATGGCCACTTTTTCTGCTCTATAATTCAGTGTGATTAAATATTGAATCTGACGTTTCGGCTTCTGGCGACCATCATCAACTTAATTTTTTTAAATACGGACCTGATATTTTTTTCAATTTAATTAAATCCTTTCATCACTCTTAAAACACTATATATCGCCACTTTGATATTTGCCGACGTTTCGTACAGAAAATTCCATCACCAGAATATTGCATATTTATTTTACCATAATACGGCCCTGAACTACATTTTTAGGTAAGAAGGTAAAAAAAGAATAAACTTATTACATATTCGTAATCTTTTATTGCAACTCATTGATATCTAACAGCGGAAATTACTTTATTAACCGAAAATTTCATGAATATTAGACATAAGATACAAAAAGGTAGACAACAAATCAGCTTACATAAACAATTTGTAATACTATCTTGATGCCCATATTAAAAATAAACATAATTTAATCACTACTTATAAGTGTTCAAAGAGATAACCTTCCGCCTCGATGCATTTTCTTGCTTTGCTTTGTATTTTTAATACAGCTCGATTAATTGTTCTCGCAGGAATGGCAGCGACTTCCCTTATCAAATTTTGTCGTAGTACTTAAAGGTCGTGAGGTGCATTTTTAAATAAACGGTTCTTAAGATATCCCCAAAGGAAATAATCTAGGGGACTAAGATCTGGGCTCCTAGCGGGCCATCTTGCAAAACCATTTATTAGGAAATATATGGTAAAGGAATTGAGCTACTTCCCTTCCATTGTGGGCAGGAGCTCCGTCTTGCTGCCACCATATTTCTTGAAATACTGCCAAAGGTTGATTATCTAGGGCGTCTAAGACATCATTCCTAATCAAATTTAGATATCGTTCGGAAGTTAAGGTCCCTTCGTAAACGAAAGGTCCAATAATTTTGTTCCTCCACATACCAATCCATACATTAAATGAAGTTCTCCCTTGAATTCGTACCTGCTGGTTAGTTTCTGTTAATAAAGTAATTTCCGCTGTTAGATATCAATGAGTTGCAATAAAACATTATGAATATGTAATAAGTTTATTCTTTTTTTACCTTTTTACCTAAAAATGTAGTTCAGGGCCGTATTATGGTTAAATAAATATGCAATATTCTGGTGATGGAATTATCTGTACGAAACGTCAGCAAATATCAAAGTGGCGATATATAGTGTTTTAAGAGTGATGAAAGGATTTAATTAAATTGAAAAAATATCAGGTCCGTATTTAAAAAATTAAGTTGATGATGGTCGCCAGAAGCCGAAACGTCAGATTCAATATTTAATCACACTGAATTATAGAGCAGAAAAAGTGGCCATGAAAACGTGTTTTTCATTTTGAGTTATCTTAACAAATATAGCCAGGAAACAATAGAAACCAAAATTGAAAATTCCGGTTTTTTTCGAATATCTTCGGAAGTACTCGGAATTTTTTAAAACGCAAAACGGCATTTTATTGAGCATCAAATTGCGCAACTTTGCCTCCATTTAACCGATCCTGTATCTCTTACGGTTTCCGAAATCCCAATGATGAGCGTCGAATTCGAGCCACCCTGTACAGAGTATCCAGCAATAATACAGTTAATGGATAGTAGTTATTTGGGTACACACAAAAATAAATTAAAACTTTCAAAACAAAAGTTAAAACAAGTAAAAAGATAACTAAAAATCAACGTTTCGGTGGCAAGCCTGCCACCGTTGTCAAGATAAATTGAATGAAAATAAGGTTTGAAATTTTAACCTTTGACATAAAATGTCAAATATGTTTGTTTGGTTATAGTGTCATAGTAACATAGATAACTGGTTGCTGGTGTATTTATTGTTTATATTACAAAAAGGTGAATAGTTAGTTAATTTTTAGTCTTCCCGAAGCTACTTCAGTATCAAGCAAAGGCAACCAAGTGTTATTTAAATTAACAGATATTGATGCTACACAATTATCTTTATTTAATAATATATACGCACTTTCTTTAATTTTGCGTTTTTTAGAACAAGTTTCCTTTGCTAAAATGCTCGATGCATCCCAGTTTATTCTATGATTGTTATCAAATGCGTGTTGGCAGATTTTTGATTTATGAAATTCTGTGTTTTGAATGTATTATATGTGTTCTTTTATGCGTTTAGCTAATGGTCTACAAGTTTTACCAATATAAAACTTATTGCATTCGCAAGTTTTATAAATGACATTTTTTGTATTTTCATTTAAGTTGTATGGTTGTGTTTTTGTTAATTGAGATCTACTAGTATTATGTAAAGATTGTGCGAATATTAAATTTATTTCCTGTTCGTTGAATTTTATTTGATAGTCCGGAAATGTATGGTTAGAAAATAAATTTGTAATAGGTCTATTTTGATTTTGTCTTATATTTGGATTTTTAAATTCATGGAAACAATTAAATTTAATATCCGCACAATTTTTAATACAAAACATACCATTAGATCTCAATTAACAAATACAAAGCCATACAACTTAATCGAGCATACCTAAAATGTCATTTATATAAAATACCTTGTAAAATTTGTGTTTTGCTTATACTGTATTGTTACATCTACTTTGAAAAACAAAATCAAGAGAATTATTTGCATATATTTAAATATCAATATATAACGTAAGGAGAATAAAGTAAGTGCTGATTTTCGTAAACTTTAAAATCGGTGAACCACAGGTAAAAATAAGGTTATGTGTCGAAAGCGCAGACGCAAGATCATTATTCGAAGAGGCTGCAAAATCTCTGTCTAAAACTGCTGCTGTAATCGTTATGTTTAATAACGATAACCATAAGGAGGCCAAAAACGTCTGTTATTTTAAGAGGTGCAAAATATCTCTA
>JACEGR010010161.1:0-20701 GCA_014170235.1 Listronotus bonariensis
AACTGCTATACCTGAGATCCAAGTAAGATTGACCAGTACCACCATTTGCTTTGTATTTTTGTAACAACTTCGTCATATTTACGGCCTAAAAGGATATTATCGGTTATTTTTATAGAAATAAAACCGAAATAATTTTTTTTGTCAGCAGAATTTTTACATTTGTCTACATTTACCCAAAGGGGCTTATAAATATTTCTTTTGTTTAATTAAGACTCTGATAATAAAAAAATACACATGTTACAAAAATGTTGAAAAGTGGAGTGGAAGCGCTCAGTGATACCATATGGTATCAGCTTACTTTTAGGTCATGTTTTATAAACTAAAACAATTGTTAGAAAACAGTAGCTTTTCCACAATAATCAATTACTTATTCTTAGTCTATAAAAAGTATTTTCAAACAGAAAAATGCACAGTGTAGTTAAAAAATTGTAGATACTTAAAGAGAATAACCATGTTTTATAATTTTGCGAAATACAAAAGTTAAAAAACACGCCCTGAAATCGAAAAGTAGAACAATTATTATACAAATGCGGTTTGACATGGTCCACTGATATAAGCGACAGTTAAAATTTTTCTTTTACCACTCATGGCAAAATAGGGACAGCGTTAGTGGCGTCTTAAAAAGTGATACCATATGGTATCACTTGGCGTTAATGGGTTAAAGAAGCAATCGCATATTGGGGTAATTGTTGCCACTTGTTTGTCAGTGCTTCTTCTAACGCAGCTAAAGTTTAATACTCGCCGTAGTTCAGCCTAACTCTTCTTTTCAGTGTATTCCACAAGTGCTCAATAGGGTTGAGGTCTGGACTCTTGGGGGCCAGCCTAATACATGAACGTCAACGTCAATTAAATATTGCCTTGTTAATTGTGCTACGTGCGGTCGAGCATTGTCGTGCTTTAAGATTAAATGTTATCCTATAAATGACTTATAAGGTACCACATGTTCTTCTAAGCAGTCCCTAATGTATCTATTGGCGTTAATACCTACTTGAAGTGTAACAATGTCTGTACGGGCTTTTAATGAATTACCGCCCCACACCATCACCCCTACGCACCAAAATGCTTTCTAGGAAAGATACAACATTGAAAGTATTTTTCTCCGAGCCTCCATATTTTTTGAGGTCCATCAGGTGAATATCTCGTAAAACGAGACTCGTCGGTAAAAAGAACGTTTCATCATTCGTCCATGTCCCAATCTCCATAAGTTCGGGCAAACTCCAGGCGCTGCCTTCGATGACCAGCATCTAATAGAGGACCTGTAGCAGCTACACGAGATGTTAAATTCTGATCCGCTCACCTTCTGCGTACGGTATCAGGTAAAACCAAGGTATCCGGAGCATCTGCCAGTCTTCTTACCAAAGCTGGAGCAGAGACTGTTCGCTCTCGAAGAACTTGAATACGAAGAAATAAAAATTTTAAAAACTAATTCTTGCTAATAAAGCATTATTGCATTATTTCCTTTAAACCAGTGCTTTTTCTTTAAAAATACAGATATCGAAATGAATTAAAAAATTAATTGTTAAGAAAAGATAGGACTTTAAAATGCAGCAATAAAAATCATTATTCGGTTATAAATTTTTTCCACAGGGTTTTCAGCAGTTTAGAGTAAAATTCACCTTTTTATTAACCCCTGTATAACAACAAATCCGATAGAAATTTTCGTATCTTCAACATAAAAAAATGATGACCATAAAACAGCCTAAAACTCGGTAAAAAGTTATCAAAATCGATGCAATACTGAAAAAGCTATTAAGGATTGAATTTGAACCAAATTTTCGTTGTCTGGTTAATTTTGCGGGCCAGTGTAGTCGCAACGATGTATTATCATTACTCTAGAATTTATGTCTTGGCAACTTTAAAGCCAAATAATTCAAGAACCGTTAGGAATTAGAAAAAGTGAATATAATAATTTTTGCATCAGCAGATCTTAAATGATTGCATTATAAACCTCTAAACTTACATGAATTATAGTTGCAGTAAAAGAAGTCGATGTGTGTTCAAAAATTCTCTATTTATTATTTTTAAAAAATGTTTCCGTACCCCAATCACACAGCATGTCATCGGGTTTTTACCAAGTGGGAAACATTTCCAGAAAAATATTTGTATGTTGGATGTACAGGGTGGCCGGATTTCGTTGCAATTGCAAGGTATCTTGGTTATTATTAGTGATAGAGACTTGCGGTGTTCGCGAACTGTTGCTACTTTGTAATGAAACGAAAGATGACACTAAAATATTTTTCATGGCCCTCTTCGTTTTTTGATATATATATATATATATATATATATATATATATATATATATATATATATATATATATATATATATATATTTTATGTTTTTACTTTTCTTGGGGTTTAAGTCCTTTTAAAAAAATACTTTTCTTTTCTTATTTTTGTTGCATTTATTGACGTTTCGGTACTATTTGACCTTCATCAGAAATAGAAATACAGTTTTTCACTAAGCGCTAAAAATATGACAGTAATAAATATCTAAATCTAGAAGCTAACAACTAATGTTTTACCTTAAACAAATTTTTCGGGAACTGCTCTTTTTATGTGTTTGTAAAATTTCACTTACATAAGCACTTTTTTCTTTTGGTTTTGTACATGTTTGCACTGTTACACTAAGGATAGATATGAACTGAGAGCTAGAGCCAGGGTACATATTTCAGTTTGGGGGTTTTTTGGGTTGAATTAATAATTTAGGTAACAGAGGTAGGAAGGTTTTATGGCAAGGATGACGGGTTTTCCAACTAATTATTTGTTATTGTTTGAGGGACCAGTCCTATTTTTATTTGGTATTTAGAGTATTTATTATTATGTTGGTTTGCGTTTTTTACTGGGTGTTTATTTTATAATGTTGTGGTATATTTTGCTAAGTTGTTTTGTATCTGTTTTTGCGTTTATGGCGTTTTTGTTTTTTTGGATTTCGATCATTTCTAGAAATTCGCGTTTTTTAGTATGACTTTCTGTTTTCAGAATTTTTACTTTGTCGAAATCAAATGTGTGTTGTTTATCTATGCTGTGGTTTGTTAAGGCTGTTTTGTTTTTTTTGTCGAATTTGTGACCGTTCATCCTATTTTTTAGATGTTGGCTGGTTTGACCGATGTATACTCCATTGCAGTTTTTACAGGGAATTTCGTATATTGTGTGTGTTTTTTATCCTTCGGAATTTTGGATTTTAATTTACTAAAGCTATTTCGTAGCAGATTGTGACTTCTATGACTGACAGTTATATTGTGGTTTTTAAAAACATTTTGTATTTTTTCCGACAGGGTTGGAATGTATGGTAGTGACATATATTTTTTATTTTTATCTTTTTTGTAGAATCCTGATTATTATAAAATTTATGTATTCTCTTTTAAAAATGTTTTCTATAAGATTTTGCGGGTAGTTGTTAAGTTTTAGAGCTTTTTTGCTTTGGTAATAGCTTCGTGTCGGTATTCGGGGTCGGATAACATTATACTGCGGTCTGCAAGTCCAATAATGACGGATTTTTTTGGGATAAGTGATGTTGGGAATTAAAATGAATATATCTGGATGACCACGTTTCTTTTGTGAACCATATGGTTTTTAATGTGTTTTCTTTGTGATATATCGTTAAATCTAAGAAATTGATTTTATTATCTTTTTCCATTTCTATTAAAAATTGAAGTTTGTGGTGGTATTTATTAAATTCATTTAAAATTGAGTTGCACTGATTTTTGGGGACTGCTGTTATGCAGTCATCGACATATCTAAAGAAAATGGTAGTTTGAATTTTATGCGTTCATAAAAGTAACTGTTTCCTCCAGATGTATTCATTTTTTCCCAGCATCACTTATCCCAAAAAAATCCGTCATATTGGACTGCAGACCGCAGATAATGTTATCCGACCCCGAATACCGACACGAAGCTATTACCAAAGCAAAAAAGCTCTAAAACTTAACAACTACCCGCAAAATCTTATAGAAAACATTTTTAAAAAGAGAATACATAAATTTTATAATAATCAGGATTCTACAAAAAAGATAAAAATAAAAATATATGTCACTACCATACATTCCAACCCTGTCGGAAAAAATACAAAATGTTTTTAAAAACCACAATATAACTGTCAGTCATAGAAGTCACAATCTGCTACGAAATAGCTTTAGTAAATTAAAATCCAAAATTCCGAAGGATAAAAAAACACACACAATATACGAAATTCCCTGTAAAAACTGCAATGGAGTATACATCGGTCAAACCAGCCAACATCTAAAAAATAGGATGAACGGTCACAAATTCGACAAAAAAACAAAACAGCCTTAACAAACCACAGCATAGATAAACAACACACATTTGATTTCGACAAAGTAAAAATTCTGAAAACAGAAAGTCATACTAAAAAACGCGAATTTCTAGAAATGATCGAAATCCAAAAAACAAAAACGCCATAAACGCAAAAACAGATACAAAACAACTTAGCAAAATATACCACAACATTATAAAATAAACACCCAGTAAAAAACGCAAACCAACATAATAATAAATACTCTAAATACCAAATAAAAATAGGACTGGTCCCTCAAACAATAACAAATAATTAGTTGGAAAACCCGTCATCCTTGCCATAAAACCTTCCTACCTCTGTTACCTAAATTATTAATTCAACCCAAAAACCCCCAAACTGAAATATGTACCCTGGCTCTAGCTCTCAGTTCATATCTATCCTTAGTGTAACAGTGCAAACATGTACAAAACCAAAAGAAAAAAAGTGCTTATGTAAGTGAAATTTTACAAACACATAAAAAGAGCAGTTCCCGAAAAATTTGTTTAAGGTAAAACATTAGTTGTTAGCTTCTAGATTTAGATATTTATTACTGTCATATTTTTAGCGCTTAGTGAAAAACTGTATTTCTATTTCTGATGAAGGTCAAATAGTACCGAAACGTCAATAAATGCAACAAAAATAAGAAAAGAAAAGTATTTTTTTAAAAGGACTTAAACCCCAAGAAAAGTAAAAACATAAAATATATAATCCTAAAGTCCAAGAAAAACAAGAAAAAATTTAAATATAATATATATATATATATATATATATATATATATATATATATATATATATATATATATATATATATATACCTATATATATATATATATATATATATATATATATATATATATATATATATATATATATATATATATATATATATATATATATATATATATATATATATTAAATTTCCTAACTGTTCTTTACCCCATTTTGTTTTTAATTTGGCAATATTATTAATGACACTTAGGGGGTAATTTTTCACTAACTTAATTACATTTAGTAAGTCCAGTAGCGTCTCGAGAGGCAACTGAAGGAATATTTCCAATAATACGGTACGCCACTGACTGTAAATGTGTGTAAAATCCATAAATGAAGTATTTCGGGATCTTTTTCTTTTAAAAATTATGTTTTATAATTTTAAATTAATTAAATTAATAACGTTTATATCCAGTATAACAGTTTTTACTAAAATAAGTGGTTTCGAAACTTTTTGTTTTTTTTGTAAATTTTAACACCCTGTATCTCAAAAGTTAAGACGTTTAGGACAAATGTTCATATAAAGATTTTCTCTTATTTTTTGGTGAAAAATCACTGACCTAAAAAAAAATCTAGTCCGCTTGGTGCCTCGCCAAACTGGTCATAGGAAATCCCATGTAAATTTTTATACCTTTAAAGATTGACTACCCTATTGATTGTAAAACAAAATTGTTCTAGACATTAATAGGTTTACCAAATGTTATAAGAGTAAAAATGTTAATTTTTAGGTTATTTTGCTCCTCCCAAACATCCACCATAGACTTCAAAAAATCTGTACTTTGGTCCATCGCAAGCAAAATATGGTATTAAAGTCAAAAAATGTTAATGGTGCATCAGTTTTTGGTCCAGTGGTCAATATGACTTTGCCAACAAGATATGCCAATTGGGGCTTGGATTATAATAGACCAAACACATTTACAAATGCTGTATTTGCTTTAAACAGTTTAATAAATATTTTAGAGATTTCATAATATTTAAAAATATTTAATACAATATTTTAAAAATTGTTTTATTTAGTGCCATTATAATGTATATTTTTTGTTTTTATTTAAGCAAATACTAATGTTTTTTAAATATATTTATTATTAGTAACAACGTTTTTCTTTATTTCACAGAAAATTATAAGTAAAAATTAAAGTATCTATTTTTAGGTTACTGAATAAGAAAAGGCGATTGCCAAAAACTAATTTAATAGTTTTAATTTAAAAAATCAATGTGTTTAAATTTTTGTCAGTCACTGTATAAGACCAAGAATGTGTTTCTACAGGTAGGCCATGACAGCGAAGACCATTAGGTGCCATTAGACAATTGCCCCTCTTCTTTAGCCAATTAGCATGCCTTCCCCTTATAATAATCTCTCTCCATTTTTTTCTTGGTTTTGGTTCCTTCAGGTCCAATACACCACTTTTCCCCTTCCGGACTATGCTTTCCAGGGCTTCGTCGGCGGAAAATCTGGATAATCGAGCTCGTAGCTCATAGAAATTCAAAAGAAAACAAAATTCTACAATCGATGCAATGCATAAATTGTCGGCTGTCAAACCAAGACCTGCTACTGGTGTTACGTATAACCTTCACTTTCGCTACTGATAGTTCCCATGGCACGCCCATCTATTTCCCACCATTTGAGAAATACCTTGTGTTCACCACCAAACAGGATACCATCAGCTTGTAGGAATCTTCGCTCACAGCGCTTAGATCCAGAAGAAAGATGCCGTCAATTTAGCGTGAATCTTTCCTCGATCCCCGAATGTAAGAAAAGTTCGTACGGCACCTCTAACCGCCACTTCGGGACTCGCACTCCGCACTGTCCGGAGGTCAAATAAAGAGTCGCCTTATAATAATCGTGTCTAATGCATGCCGACCGAGAGAAAAAAAATACTGCTAGTGCTAGTACCTGTTTTTCTCACGCAAGCTGTTCGCATGGCAAAGCGGCAAGGCTGTCTCTACTAGCTGCATGCTCTCTAGGGTCGAGTTCGTGGTCGAGTCGGCGTATTCGTTGGTCAAGTATTGACTGGGCTTTATGGCGAAGAAAAATAAAGAGGAGTTTAGCAAAAATATATAAAAAAATCATACTAAGAGGCCAAAGTCGGTCTATATAAGGTCACGACATTCGGCCATATTGCTTTGACGTGTTATGACGTCACATCTCCCATTTTTCGGCCATGTTGTTCAGTGCCGGAGATATACAGTTTATTGTATTAGTAGAACAACCGTTTATACAACAGTTTTAATTATTATTAAGTTGTAAATTCTTTTACTTTAAATAAAAAACATTTGGAATTACATCTTTCAACAAATATCACTACCAAAACAATGCAAATGAAATGCGCAAATTCTGACGCCACTGGATTGATCATCAGCTTTGATTTTACCCAGTCTTGCCAACTTTTCTCCGTGGAGTGATATTCCTTGCGTCCTCGACCTCGAACCGCCTAAAAGTTGAGGATATGTCGCAACCAAGATTAGTTTATATTTATAAGGTTGCGACATATCCTCAACTTTTAGGCGGTTCGAGGAGGGACGCAAGGAAGGGCACTTCTCGGAGAAAAGTTGGCAAGACTGGGTAAAAATCAAAGCTGAAGATCAATCCAGTGGCGTCTAGAATTTGCGCATTTCATTTTGTATTGTTTTGGAAGTGATATTTGTTGAAACATGTAATTCCAACTGTTTTTTATTTAAAGTAAAAGAATTTACAACTTAATAACAACTAAAAACGGTTGTTCTACTAATACAATAAACTGTATATCTCCGGCACTGAACAACATGGCCCAAAAATGGGAGATGTGATGTCATAACACGTCAAAGCAATATGGCCCAAAGTCGTGACCTTATATAGACCGACTTTGGTCGCAACCTTATAAATATAAACTAACCTTGCCAAGAGGCCTAGAAAGACGAGGCGTTAAAAACCGCTATGCATTCCAAGATTCTATTGGTTACAACTGGTCAAGTGGATGTTACATCCTTATTGGTCCGAACATGACGGCTGACAGCGCGGGCTATTTTAAATAATTTAAGCTGATAAATTTTAAATAAAAATAACGTGCAAATAACTTGTATAGTTTAACTTAAGAGTTTAAATGGCGTAAAAATATTTTATTTAAGGTCCAATAGTCCGTTTTTTAAAGTTTTTTGTAATATTAGGTTTAAGGCACTCTAAAAATCACAAAAGTTATTTGAAAATAGATATAATTTAGTAAACTAAGTGGGAGTATATTATTTTATTTGCGACAGTTCCTATTATAAAATGACAATATTTGTACAATTAATGTTATGTTAATTTATTTTACTTACAATTTAAATTTTAAAGAAATATGGATGATTTAATGCACAGTAAATAAAATCCAGTATTGAAAAAATACTATTTATTTGTACTTTTTTGTGATATTATACAACAGGCTAATTCTTAGTTTACACAACACTTTAACTATAGGTATTTATTTAGATAAAAAGTTTCGGTAATTTTCTAGAAAATGGGAGCAACTCCGATTTTGACGAAATTTGGTATACGGGGTTTTTGGGGCGCTGATCACGAATCCGAAAGAATTATTTGGCGGAAACGTTTCGTTCTCGAGATATCCATCATCAAAGTTGATATTTGAACTAACCTTACTTTCACTATATTCCCCTTCTTTTTGCACTAATTCTTGATTTAAAGCTAAAGTGTCACACAATATTTGATTTTCACCTTTTAAAACCCCAGCTTTTCTACGTTTTTTACATTATTTTTGAATTAAATTGCGTGGCTTTTCTTTGATAATCCGGCAACCATACATACACATAGGGCTTCATGGCAAACTGGGATTAAAATGATTCAAAGTATAGCTATGCAGTTTAATGCAAAAATAATGTAAAAACGTAAAAACGGGGTTTTAAAAGGTGAAAATCAAATATTGTGTGACAGTTTAGCTTTAAATCAAGAATTGTGTGCAAAAAGAAGGGGGAATATAGTGAAAATAAGCTTAGTTCAAATTTGAACTTTGATGATGGATATCTCGAGAACGAAACGTTTCCGCCAAATAATTCTTTCAGATTCGTGATCAGCGCCCCAAAAACCCCGTATACCAAATTTTGTCAAAATCGGAGTTGCTCCCATTTTCTAGAAAATTACCAAAGTTTCATTTAGTGTATTTTTAAAATTTCATCCTTCTTGTTCAACTTTTATAGAATGTTTCTTTTTAAATGATAAATAAGATCATCACCATTTCTAAAAGAGCAGTCACTACAGTCCAAACAAACAAAACTATATTTGTTTCCAGAATAAGAATGGCAAAACACACTTCAACCACACAGAACTAAAAAACACACAAGAAAAGCGCCAAAAGCCTTAACCTCAATAACGCAATAATCACGTGTAATTTTTGACCAATAAAATCATGGAATTCGTAGCGGTTTTTAACGCCTCGTCTAGAAAGGACCCCGGGTTAAATTCTTTGCCAAGAGGCCAGATCGTTAGACTCAAGATCGTTTCGATCTTGCGTTTGACTAGGTACGGTCAAAGTCGGTCTATATAAGGTCACGACATTCGGCCATATTGCTTTGACGTGTTATGACGTCACATCTCCCATTTTTCGGCCATGTTGTTCAGTGCCGGAGATATACAGTTTATTACGTATTAGTAGAACAACCGTTTACACAACAGTTTTTAATTGTTATTAAGTTGTAAATTCTTTTAATTTAAATAAAAATCTTTTGGAATTACATATTTTAACAAATATCACTTCCAAAACAATGCAAAATGAAATGCGCAAATTCTAGACGCCACTGGATTGATATTCAGCTTTGATTTTTACCCAGTCTTGCCAACTTTTCTCCGAGAAGTGCCCTTCCTTGCGTCCCCGACCTCGAACCGCCTAAAAGTTGAGGATATGTCGCAACCTTATAAATATAAACTAACCTTGGGTAAGGTTGCCTCACAGCTTATCAGCCGTGGTTGCCTCGTAAGCCTTGCAACATGGCGGACCATACGTCACATATGTATTTTGCTCATTATTTAATAAAGTTTTTAACAGTGTAGTTTGTGTTTTTTGTCAATATTAAAGACATACTTTTAAATACTGTTAATTCCAGTTGTTACCGTAACTTCTTTATTTCCTATTAATAAATTATTTAACAATGATTATTCTAGTTGATTTTTAAATATTGTATATCACGCTCTATCGCCCTCATAGTATTATCCGTCTAGACATCCTTGTTTGCTATGTTGGCGCCAAGGAACCAGCAGTGCGGTACATATGTGACGTAATGAGGCAACCTAGTCAAACGATTTTGGCTAAGAGGCAACACACACAAGCCAAGATGTCGATGAGAAACAAATGTTTGAGAGCCTCTGAAATTAATGTATTAGGGGAAAATCAAGAAAAATAAACTTTTTCATAAGGAGCGCTTAATCCCATTTAAGCCTATGTTCGCTAAATTTTGTGACGTAATCTTTTCCCGTAATTCTTTGTTTACAATCGTACTGGAAGCTGTTTTTGAGAGTTTGGTGTTATTTTTTTGCATTTTAGTCATTGGACTTTTATATATGTTTAGTATTTACTGTTTATAGTTAAATTGAGTAGTTATTGGTACTGCAGTTACAGAGAATTTTAAAACCTGTAAACAGGGGTCATTGACCTTTGGACATTCTAACGTAATTTCTTACGTTTAAATCGGTATTAAGATTGGGATACTATTTTTTCAGTGATTTTATTTTATGGTTTGCAAGTATTGGTTTATTTCGTCAAATAAAAATATGTTATGGTAAAAAGGTGACGTCACAAACATAACCTATATTTTCGGACAAATATAAAAATTGAGCGCTCCTAAAAGATTTTTTTTCTTGGGGGAAAATGATGTGATTTGTTTGATTGGTGCAAATGGGTTACCATAGTAACGATGCGTTGACAAAAAGAATAATCAAAACAATTATTATTCATATGATTATCTCTGTGACTGACTCTACTTGCCATTTTATAATTTACTTTCAAAAATGAGTTCTATTTCGGAAAGTTACTCGTTACACAGTTTAAGTTTACCACAAAGCGTAAGGAGCGAGACCAAGGATAAGTTTGACGCGATTTTAAAAACAGCGTTAAGGAAAAACCGTTCGAATTCAAAAGAGCAACTTTTGGATACCAGTGCAACTTTTAGCAGTAGGAGAAGTCTCTTAGACCTCGATGAAGAAAAAGAATAAGAAAAATTGAGGAAGCGGAGGAAAGAGCAAGTAAAGAGTTAATTTTAAGTAAGTTTTTAAAAGACAGCAATTCTTTGGAGCTATCAAATGCAAGTAAAAACACAGTAGTTACATTAGTAAAACCTCCGGTGCCTAGACCAAGAAAGAAAAAGTTGTTAGAAGAAAGGAGAGATTCCGTTGATAGTACTGGCACTTTTAATGTTACATGTCCTAAAATTCTGCTGGATTCTGATAAAAAGCATTTAATAAAAGCGATGAAATCCTTCGAAGGGATTCTATATCTAGTGTAAGGACATTTGATATTACTTCTCCAAAAGTAATCTCTAAATATTCTACCAGTGAAATAGATAATGATAAAAATGTACAAGTAATAGGTGATTTAGTACTACATGAAAGTCCAACAACATCAAAAATTACAATATTTGCTAGTCAAAATGATGAATTGGAAAAGGCTGATAATGAAACCTTGGTTGATAGAAACAGTTCTGAAAGCAGTAGTAGTAGGGGTACTTTTATACTTAATAGAGAGAATGATATTGAGAAAGGGTTACACACTGATATCATGCAAAATGTGTTACCTACAAAAGTAATTACTAATAAACTTGACACAATAGAAACTAAACATGAAGTTAAAAGTGTAAAACCTACAGCTAAAAAACGACTACAAAAAAAAACTCGTAATAGTGAAATTGAAGATCATGGTGATGAAATTCCTCAAGTAAAAAGTAAAGATGCCCAAACCTATGATTATCAGTATATAACAGAAATAAAAATTCATAAAACAGATACACTTTTGCTTAACTCTTTTGTTATTCATCCAGTTGTAAAAATTCATATTGTTGATATCAGAACAGGAACATATTTGAAAAAAGTGACAAAAACAGACCTGTTGTATTTTATTATGAAAATGATAATAATGATTACATTTTGCCTGTGATGAGTAGTTACTATAATTTACAAGAAAAAAGGTAAATAATATCAAACACAAACAGTTTTAGACTATTTTTTTATCTTTACTTACATCACCCTTGGAGTCAGTGCCGGATCAAGGTAATTTTCTTAGTGAAGTCAAAAGTCAAAAGTTAAAAAAGTCAAAAGTCAAAAATCTATATTCAAAAAATGAAACTACAAGTTTTACAAAAATGCAGCTCCATTGAATGAACTGGCGACAAAAGATCAAAAAATATAAATTACAGCATACATTCTGAATATACACATTAAAAACACTAAAACAATTCTTATTGCTAACCCTTAAACAGATGAGGTACTAAAATTTACATATAAAAACAAGTACTAAAATTTACATATTAAAACAAATAATTTTATCTTAAAAATTATAGTCTAAAAATTCATTCACCCTATAAGGTTCAATATTTAAAATCATGTTAAAAATTGATTTTTTTAAATCTTTAATATTATATGTTTGCCTAACACTTACAGGTAATTTATTAAAAAATTTTATACACGAATATGTGGGACCCCTTTCCGTTGCATTGAGCCTATGAAATGAAATGAAATGAAATGAAATGAAATATTTATTATCAGTCAAATTGAGTTACAACAACAACTTGTCAAAAACGTCATGTATCGGAATATTCAAACCAACCATTCTTGTATTAAAAGAGTGTCCAATTTCAAAGGCCTCAAACTTGTCCCTGTTGTTGAAAAGAAACAATAAACACTCATATACATATAAACCTGCCATATGTCAAAATTCCAAGCTCCCTGAACCTCCCCTACAAGACTCCCTCCAGCCCAAACCCAGCATGACGTGAAGAAGAACTATCTAGGACTAACCAGAGCTTAAAATTTTGCGCCCCTTTGCATTGCGATGTATAAGAGGGGAAAAATATTTGATTTTTTTATTGGAGAGCAAAAAATGAAAAAGGTCCTAACCCTTAAAAACGCGCTCTTTACCCTGTTAATTACAAGAAAAGGATGTCAAAACTAAAACTGAAGAGCAAAAAAAGGACCTCATCTATAAAATTGTGCCCTTTTCATTTTATCACTACACCACAATATACAAAACACCATATACTTCTAGTTTCTTGTCACCCTATTTTTGCGCCCTCACCTTCTAGCGCTGAAGCGGTCGCTTTACGGCTTCATGCTTGATCCGGCACTGCTTGGAGTGGTTATCACCAATCCATTTCGAGGGGATTCCCTCGTCAGTTCCATCGGGACGCCTATATTTTTGGTACGTTTGGAGTAACTACTTAAAAACACAAAATTCAAATTTTATATGGGGTACAAAAATGGTAGAATACATGATGTTTGTTAACAAAGTTTCTTATTTGAAATGGATACAGTGTGTCCAAAAATTCTGATCAAATATCTTAGAGAGTTCTGAACCAAATTGGACGAAATTCGGTACTCCAGGTTAAAACCATACTGACCATACTTAGGGTTGCCACCTCTCCCGGTTTGACTGGGGGTCTCCTGGTTTCGGCACTCAGTCATTTCTCCCGGTTACGAAACGTTAGTTTATTATTATAATAAAAACAATGGATTTTGAAAGTGGGGACCCTTTTTTTGGTCTTACTATTTTCACCAAGGGTAAGGACCATAGGGGACCCCAAATGTTTGTAGAAAAACAATGTAAGAATATGTTCTTGGAGATGGGATTTTGGAACAGGGGACCCTTTTTTTGGTCTTAATTTTTTTACCAAGGGTAAGGGGCCCCCAAATGTGTGTAGAAAAACAATATAGGAATATGTTCTTGGAGGTGGGATTTTGAAAGTGGAGACCTTTTTTTGCACAGCTCCCGGTCTTTCAAAATAAAAATGTGGCAACCCTAACCATACTCTGAATTCATTCTAATATCGGCGATATAACCAAATTTTCAGTTTCGCAGAAATCAATCCAGCGTTTTTCAATTTTAATGAGGTACCCATTTTTTTTATTTTCTTATTGGATTCTAGCTGTTTTTAACTATATATATGAAAGTCCAATTATTCTATTTAAGTATTAATAGCAGAAAAGATTTTTAATTGAGTGAAAATAATAGATTGCTGAGGTATTACCTACCGTTTTTATACAATATATACAAATAAACAAATTATTTTTTTATAACAGATGGTATTAGGCGACTTTATTTTAAAACATTTATTATTTATAGCTTTTAAGTGCATTATTATTTTTATTTATTTATTTATTTATTTATTTATTTATTTATTTATTTATTTATTTATTTATTTATTTATTTATTTATTTATTTATTTATTTATTTATTTATTTATTTATTTATTTATTTATTTATTTATTTTTAAGATGATGACAGCTTGCCAAAATTTTCATTTAAAAAACGAAACAGAGCCAATTTTGGACACTACAAGTCTTTTAAGAAAAAACGCTCGGACCCGTCAATTTTTAATTTTAGGTCAAAAACATTTTTTGTCACTTTTACCCCATGAATTGCAACCGTATAGCGGGGTAAGACTTACCCCCAAAATCTTAAATGGAAAAAGGGGTCGAGTGATACTTTACTTTGAAGGTCTCTTTACCCTGATTGCAGCTACTAATTTTGACCCCTCTTTCCATTTAAGATTTTGGGGGTAAGTCTTATCTCCGCTACAGGGTTGCAATTCAGAGGATAAAAGGTTTAAAAAAATGTTTCCCCTAAAATAAAAAATGGACATGTCTGAGCGTTTTTCCTTAAATGACCTGTAGCGCCCAAAATTGGTTCTGTTTCATTTTCCATTGGAAATTTTGACAAGCTGTCGTCTCGCCGAAAATAATAGCAGAGACTTTAAACTTAGCAGTTGTAATCAGTGTCAGGAGACGTTCAAAATAAGGTATCACTCGACCTCTCTTTTCATTTAAAACTTTGGGGGTAAGTCTTACCCCTGCTATAGGGTTGCAATTCAGGGGTGATAGTGACAAAAAATGTTTCCCCTAAAATCAAAATTTGACGGGTTCAAGCGTTTTTCCTTAAATGACCTGGTGTGCCCAAATTTAGCTCTGTTTCGTTTTTAAATGGAAATTTGACAAGCTGTCGTATCACCAAAAATAATAGCAGATACTTCAAACTTGGCAGTTGTAATCAGGGTAAAGAGACCTTTAAAATAAGTTATTACTTGACCCCTCTTTTCATTTCAGATTTTTGGGGGTAAGTCTTACCCCTGCTATAGGGTTGCAATTCAGGGGGTGAAAGTGACAAAAATATGTTCCCCCTAAAATCATTGACGGATTCGATCGTTTTTCCTTAAATGACCTGGTGTGCCCAAAATTACCTCTGTTTCGTTTTCAAATGGCCACCCTGTATGAATTGCCTTATTGCACCTTCATTCTTAGATACTGGATTTATCTTTTTGTTGTCTTTTTCCAGAATTATTATTAGCTATGGTAAAAATCCTCCATAGTGGTGTTATTTTTGGTAAAAATTTTAGATCATTTTACCCCATGTGGGAGGAGACCATACTGATAAACGAAGATTTTAAATATCTTATTAACGAACACGTCATTATCTTTTTTGAAATTATGGATTTTTCAACAAAAAATTTTGGGACACTTAAGAAAAATAATGGTAAGTTTACCTGTCAGAAGTAAAAATAGTACAAAAATTACAAGTACCATGTAAAATGTTTTAGAATATGAAAAAGGTTGGTACAAAATAGCATTTGCATTTTTAAAGGTAGTTGGCAAAAATAATACCCAAAACGTTAATAAAAAAGTTAGATTACAACTATATTATCCCTTAAATATGAACTCTAAAAAACTGGAACACAATGCTTGTCAACTATGGGATTGGTGGCAGAGCAAAAATCTAAAAAATATCCTTCTACCCTCTATATTACCATTAGAGGAGTGATTTCTCCAACAAGAGTTATTGAAACATTTCGATCTAAAACCCCTTTGCAAAAAGAAATAATTGACACAGTAACAGTCGAAGAACCAAACAATGATAATAAATTGGATGAACAAATAAAACTAGACGCAGATAATTTTAAATTAAAATGGCAAAAAATTATACAGAAAGACAAAACATTGCCAAAAAGTGTGTTTTTCAGTTAGATACCTATGATGAAGGCTGCTTTGTTCTTAAGTTTAGTCATAATGGTTTATATTTAGCTTGTAGCCTTAAAATAAATGACGACTTTCAAATAGTAATATACATGGTAAGTAATAGCTCTATTTAAAAAAAAGTTCTCTTAATTTGAGATTTTTGCAGGTTAAAAATTTTGAAGAAATATTTAGATATAAAAGTCACCAAGCACTTATATACAGCATAACTTGGTCAAATGATGATAAATATATATTAAGTACTTCCTCTGACAATACAGCAGCCATATGGAATTTTAAAAATAAAACATTTATGCAGGCAAGTGTTGAAACTCTTTTTAGCGTAGTATAGCATAAAACTCCATAATTGTACAGGGTAACTTTTCTGCAACTCTCCTCCGACCACTGACGTCTAGTACCAAACTTTTTCCTAATAGATTTATTTTATTTTATCACTTAATAGAACAAAAAGTGTTAATTTGACCATGTGGATTAATAGACGCCTATCTGCTTATTAGATAATAACTATTTTTTTTTTTTAATTTATACCATAACAAAAAGTATCACGAGTTTCTGATTACAAAGATGATCCTGCTGAGTTTGGTTAGGGCTGGGTGCAATGCTCCCCCATATGTTAGTCTTGAATCCAGGCTCACTGTCAAATATTTTACTGATTGGTTGATATATTCTACTGATCGCACAGAGAAAATTATAGTCTGTGCATTAGTCCTAACCTTAAAGCTGAATTTATAGATTGAAGTTACCGATTGCCGTGTGACGTTTCGGTTTCTGATATGGTATATATAGTATATGGAAACGGCAAACCGAAAATAAAAATTGACTAATGCAAACTTATTCTAATAACTGAAAACGTCAAATGACAACGGAAACAGAAACGTCAATATATAAATCCAGCTTAATACTCAAATTGTCGACTGTAAACCGAAAAAATATTGCCCATTGCCCATCTTGGTCTTCTCCACCAAGCTATGCAGGTTATCAGCTCTTTGTAATGCTGTTGTTCTTCAACATTAACCCAGTTTCCTTATAAAGCGTAATCCAATTAGTTCTTTTAGATTTTAAAATTAAATTAACACAATAAACATAGCTACAGGGCTAAAATATTTTCATTTTATTTGAAAGACTAATTATTTACAATTATGGAATAATGATTTAAAAATAATATTGGCCAAATGTGCTCTACGACTTTGTTGACAATAGGGAATTCAATCAGTCCAATTTAGCATGACGTTTTCATACTTTTGGGCCGGTCTCTTAAGAATAACGTTTCTGATGTTGGTTTTTAAATCCTCTATAGTTTTTGGATTGGCTGACTATTTTTTAGTTTAGAATCATCTAAAGAACTGTCTCATATATTCAGACACGGTATAAATAAAAGATGTTTCACAACTTATCCAACAAACTGAAAGGGCCAAATCTATAATAAAAAATATGAAAAAATATAATGTCCTAAATTTCTTAATTTTTGAACTACAGGGTCTAAAAAATTAAAAACATGTTTTTTTATATACTAACTCTTATACCAATTTATATATTTATAAAAAATTTTGGGGACGCCTCCTATGCACCAAAAGACATTTTTGGCATACAAGAATACAAAAATTACCAGTGTCGTCCATGAGAGGTTTAAGTTAAATATTTTTAGAGAAAAATATAGTACGTCACTGGTTTTTTAAATATTTTTTTTTAAATCCCATTAAGTTTAGAACAAATTTAATCGCTTTTTTATTTGATGCACGGTTTGCGTGTATATTAATAGAAACCATTTCTTGGCATGGTCAAATCCCTATCTAGTTAAAGAATAAATAACAAAGGGGATTTGTTACTGTAAATTTTGATATTAATCCAAATGACCACGCCAAGAAATCGTTTTTATTTATTTACGTAAAATCCTTGCATCATATAAAAAAGTCAAGAGATCAAATTTGTTTTTTTAGAAAAAATGCAGTGGCGTACCATATTTTTCTTAAAAAGTATTTAATTTAAACTTATGGACGACACTGGTAAAAATATTTTTTCCTTGTATGCCAAATAATGTCTTTTGGTGCCTAGAAGGCGTCCCCCAAATGCTTTAAAAATATCTTAATTGGTATACAAGTAATTAAAAAAAACATATTTCTTTAAAATTTGTAACACCCTGTAGTTCAAAAACTAAGACGTTTAGGACATTATTTATACAGTGAGCATATTAAAGAGTTCCCTTCACTTGCTCTTTTGAATGGAACAAGATATTGAGATCCGGTAAAATGTGTGTAAAAGGGTGTCACTTAAACTACTCTGACATAAAAATAATGTCGGTTACGTGGCCTAGTGCCAAGGGGGCACTATCAACACTTTTTTTTTGGAAAGAGGGATCATGTAGCACCTCGTTTTAAAGGTCCTTCGATTCTCTACTCATCACCATTTTATTTTTAAAAATCGGTCCAGTCGTTCTAGAGTTACAAGCGTTTGAAGTTTAGCTCGAAGCTCTAATATATATATATATATTAAGAATTAACAGGTCTTTATTTTTATGCCAAAGAGTAGTTTAAGTGACACTTTTTTTACTTAAATTTTACCCGATCTTTATATCTTGTCTCATTCAAAAGAGAATATGGAGGGGAACTATTTTAATATCCTCACTGTATGAAGTTTTTTAAAAAAATTTTATTGAAGAATTAGCCCTTAAAGTTTGTTGAATACTTCGTGAAACACCCTGTATACTTAAAGTTTTTTTTAAAGAATTTTGATATGCTGTCACCTCAGGAGCGCCGACTGACGTTCATTTTGGTGACCATCGAACATAATTCTACAGCTACAGATGCAATTTATTTAGAATTTTTTTACGAAAAAACACAACGCTGCCTTCCCTACTATACCATGTTAAAAAATCACACTGTTTTAGATTCTACCACATCCATCTTTTGTGTATACTGGTGAAATTAATTCAGAAAATAATATAGCTACCGGCTGTTATGATAACATTTTAAGAATTTGGAATTTCAACAAAGAAACCCTAAAGTTTGAACTTCACCAAGAGTTAGATGAACACAAGGGTTTTGTGACAAGCCTATGTTTTTCAAGGAAAAACACTGGTTTACTGTATTCAGCAGATTCGTGTGGTAAAATACTTGAGTGGAATAAAACACATGCTGACTGGGTTTTAAAGAGGTATAAAAATATTATTATAATTATTAGTACTAGTAGACTAATACTGGGTTAGTAAAAATACTGCAAGTTTTGAATATCTTTAAAACCGCTAAAACTACATTAATCGAATTTTGTATCTGGGTAGGTATCGGACATGAAGAATTTAATAGTAATATCGACACCGTTTCCAGATTTCCTGTTTATGTGCTACACGTATCTTTTTTGTTGTTTTTTTTAATGGAATGTCCTATTTATTTTCATTGCAATAAAGTGCGCAGGATAAATTTAATAAGTTCACAAACCTTCAAAATTTTATTTTTACTAACTGCTAATATATGACAATACCACATTTTAGGTTAAAAATTTAGATGCGCTCAAATATCTCCAAAACCACTTAAGCTGCGTTTACAAATTGTAGCATTAAGGGTTTCTGGGCAAGTAGAATTAAACAGTGATACTGTCATTTTTGCCAGATTTTTCAGTTTTGCGCTACATGTAATATTTTTGTTATTTTAAATGAAATGCCCAATTTATTTTTATTGCAATAAAAGAAGTGTGCCAACTTTAGTAGGATTCCAAATTTTTAAAATTACATCTTTACCTGTTACCGAGATATCATAAAACCACAATTCTAATTAATTTAAAAACAATGCTGATATCACTGATCAATTAGGCATGTCAAAAACCCCCAAATACCAAATTTTGTAAACATAGCTTTAGCGGTTTTAAAGATATTTAAAAGTTGTGGTACTTTTACTAACCCAGTATACAGTGGCGTAGGTAGGTAAGCAAATGCCCTGGGGCAAAAAAATGGTAGGGCCCCAAGTACAGTCTTTAAAATCGTACTTCAAAAAAGGTCTGCACCTCCTTAATATAAAACACATCAACAAATTGTTTGCTGTCCACTACAAGAAAAATGATACTTGTATATACAGGATGATTCAAAAATCAACGACACACCAAAGTTCAATTTTTATTTTGGTTTTTCGCCATATTGCATTTATTTTTTATCCAATCCAGTTGATATTTGGCACACAAATCAAGCTTTGCAGATTCTAAAATTTTAAGACAAAAGTACTTTTTTAAATACCGCCAGGAGGCTTTTACCTACAACTTAAAATTTATTTACATCATAACTTTTATTTTTGACAGATATCGCAAAGCTGGGGACGCCATTTTATAGACTATCAAAAATTTAAAAAATAAGGTACTCTTTATTAAAGTCGATAAACCCCACCGTTTAGGCACCAATAGACATCAAGGTTTTCATCAATTTCAATCAAAATACACACAGGGTGTCCTGTAACTCAACC
>JACEGR010010162.1:0-20689 GCA_014170235.1 Listronotus bonariensis
ACGCATACCAACCAGGAATGTCTGGATCCAGCTGGATCGAAGCCAGCCTGAGAAACAGGGTCATAAGATCCACCTTAGGCACAGTAACAATGGAGGCTAAAGTGGGGAGGGGCTGTCCACAAGGAGGCGTTCTATCGCCATTATATTGGGCAGTCCTGGTAGATGAACTTCTCGACAAATTGACTGGTGAAAGAGTACAACTGCCTGGGTTATGCTGATGACCTCGTCATTGTAGTCAATGGGGGTCACCTAGAGCACATATCAGGCAAAATGCAGAACGCCGTAGACATCGTTGACAAATGGTGCAAACAGGAGGGACTCTCAGTCAACCCTCATAAAACAATAACCGTCCCTTTCATCAAAAAGAAGAGCGCTTGAAGGACTAAGACCTTCCAGGCTCAACGGAGTGGAAATCCCCTTTTCAAAAGAGGTTAAATATCTAGGAGTCATCTTTGACCAAAAACTAACCTGGGGACCACACTTAAGCAAAGTCACTCAGAAGGCAAGAACTACCCTGGGTAGATGCCGAAGACTTTGCGGAAAGAATTGGGGACTCAGTCCAAAGATGAACCTATGGTTATACAAAATGGTCGTCAGACCAATGATAACCTACGGATCAATTGTTTGGGGCGCAAAGACGCTACAAAAGACGGCAATAAGGCAGTTACAAAGTATACAGAGACTCGCTTGTCTATGTATTACGGGGGCCATGAAATCGACCCCTACTGGAGCACAGGAAGCGCTGCTTAATCTACCGCCACTTCACATCTACATACAGGGTGAAGTGAAAGCGGTACAATACCGTCTCAAACAAGGCCAGAGTCCTATCATAAGACAGGAAAGGGCCATACAATGGAGATTCAAGGAGGACCAAGAAGTCAACTCAGTGTGTGAGATGCCTTCAGACAAAATGGTACCAAGCTACTGGCTAAACAAAGGTTTTCAAACTTTAATACCAGACAGAAAGGACTGGGTGGCAGGGCCTCCCATTAAAGCCGACCTAATCTGGTATACAGACGGCTCCAAAACAGACCAAGGAGTTGGAGCAGGTATATATGGGGACAAACCAAGGACGAAAATAAACTTGGGTCTCGGACAACACCCTACTGTGTTCCAGGCCGAAATTGTAGCCATAGAACAATGTGCTAGGGAAATCATCAGAAGGAGCTATGAGGATAAAACCATAGTAATCTATTCGGACAGCCAGGCAGCCATCAGGGCACTCAGTTCATGCAAAATCAGCTCCAAGCTGGTGCGGGACTGCGTAATTGCCCTGGAAGAGGTGGGTGCGTCCAACAAGCTAACCATTGCCTGGGTACCAGGACACGAAGGCCACGAAGGCAATGAAGAAGCCGATAAATTGGCAAAGGAGGGGGCTGGTAGGACAATGGTAGGTCCTGAGCCCTACTGTGGTATTCCATCATGCCAGGTAAGGTCATCCATTAGATCATGGATTATGAGGGAATCACAAGACTGGTGGAGGAGAACACCAGGACAGCGTCAGGCGAAAGTGTTCATCAAGGCTTACTCGCCAGAATTTACAAAAGACCTTCTGAATTATAACCGGAAGGCAGTAAGAATAATAGTGGG
Source organism: Listronotus bonariensis (assembly GCA_014170235.1). Taxonomy (NCBI): domain Eukaryota; kingdom Metazoa; phylum Arthropoda; class Insecta; order Coleoptera; family Curculionidae; genus Listronotus; species Listronotus bonariensis. Next base: position 1,591 of record JACEGR010010162.1, read on the forward strand.
TCAACTGACAGGTCATTGCAGACTGAATAAACACCTGGAAACTATGGGCCTGGCAGAAGAAAACCTATGTAGGTTCTGCCAGGAGGAGGAAGAAACCGCAGAACACGTATGGTGCTACTGCGAAGCCCTTTGTCGTCTGCGGTTTGCAAGGCTGGGTGAAGAAAAACCTAAAGCGGCAAGATATACCAAGGGGCCAGTTTCAAGCTTGTGGAGTCTGATTAAACAGACCGGCTTGGATAGCGTGCTCTAACCTATGGACGGAGGACACACAATAAACCTGAGCAGGTTGCAGTGTTAGAGGATATGCAATCCACCTCCTAATCTAATCTAATCTAATCTAATGGGTAGTTTTAAGAAGAAATTTAAGTCGCTTTAATGTTTTTTCCTCAAAAACGAAACTAGATACGGAGAAAATACAAGATACTTAAAATTTGGACAACAAGATCGAAGCTCGAGCGGAAGCGATTTATGAATTTCTACTACGCTACAACACCCTACCGTGCGGAAATGCAGGAGGATTTATTGGGAGTTTTTATTTTAGAACAGTGTAAAAATTCTACTACGCGCCAGCACAAATATTGCGAAAGAATTCATAAAGTAGAACGCAGAAATCAGCCCTATAATTGCTACGCTTGTTGTAACCTGGGATGTTTTAAGTAAGGTGAAGTGGGGTAAGTGCGTAAACTGGGCAAGTGCATTATTCAACTCTAATTGCTAAATATATTTAATAAATTGAAATCTGCACATATAGAAACCTACTATATACCATATTACGCAGTTTCACCATAGATGGCGTTATATTACTTAGACAGAGCTTGTTGTAACTATCAGTCAAATGGAGTGGCTGTTTATGATCAACAATTAAGTTAGACGTGCTGTGATAATAAGTGTTTTATTGACAAAATATTGTGTTTTTAACCATAATTAGTGGTAAGTATGAAATATTGTGATACAATACCCCTTTCAGATATAGAAATATTTATATTTTTTGGCTGGTTATCCGAAAAATTGCTAATTAGCTCTTGCCCTGCTCCAATGGACGTCTGGGGTAAGAGCAGACCAAATGCGCGGGAAAGTCCGAATTATTCTGCACTTACCCAGTATGCCGATATTGGCGAAAAGGTAAATTCGGTCTTACAAGCAAATTTGTTTTTATATTTGAAATTCATACTTCATGGCAACGGGAGACGCTTCGCCACCGCCTTAAATCTTTTTATTTTACCGCCTTATTGCATTTAATTGAATCATACGGTTGTTTTGTTTTAGTTTTATGTGTATTTTAAACGGTTTATAACCTAAAAGTAGTGTGTCAATATTTGTTTTTTAAATAAAAAGTTTAATTTTTTTTTTTAATGGCGCCCAGCTGTGAGTTTGACATTTATATCTGTCATTTCCTGTCTAAAATTTGGTTTATGTTGTCTCACTAAAGTCCTCAAATTTTTATGAAAAAATACCAAACAATTCAAAAGTTAGAAGATAAGGTCTTGAATTTAGATATAATGTTATGTATTGTTCAAAATTAATTTTCCTTGTAATAGTACCAAAATTTCTGAAGAACTTGATATTGAATCTCGAACAGTTAGGAATATTCTGAAACGAAACAAATACCATTGCTATAAATTGCAATCTAGTCAAGAGGTTTTTCCTGAAGACTATGAAAAACGTATGGTGTTTTGTGAGGATATGATGGAGAGGGCCAATGCTAATGACACATTTATCAAAAATATTCTCTTTACTGATGAATCATCATTTCCCTTGCATGGTCATCACAACCCTTCTATCGCTGTAGGTTACTCGATAGAAAACAAGCACATCACTATCCCTCTCAGAACACAATACCCTCAAAAGGTCAACGTGTGGGCTGGCATTTTGGGCGATAATATTATTGGCCCTTTTTTTATTGAGGGAAATTTAAATGCCAACAAATACTTGAATCTTTTGAGAAATCAGGTTATTCCAGCTGTTCAGGCTCTCAATGTCAATTTTGAAGATATTTGGTATCAACAGGATGGTTGTCCGGCTCATAACGCCAGGGAAGTTCAACAATTTTTGGGAGTCACGTTTCCAAATCGTATAATCAGCGGAAGAGGTACCATAAAATGGCCTCCTAGATCACCAGATCTGGCACCAAATGATTTTTTTCTTTGGGGACATGTTAAGCAACAAATTTATAGGCATCGTCATGAACGTGCAAATGACTTAGATGAGCTCCGCCAAAAAATTAGTCAGGTTCTTATAGGAATAACACCTGAAATACTTGAAAACACAAGAACCGAATTCTATAACAGGTTGGGATATTGTCTTGCACAAAATGGTGGTCTCTTTGAGAACCTTATAAACTAAGATTTTAAAAAGTATTAAAGTTTTTATAAGAAATTTTTTAGAAATACTTTTATGTTCTTTAATTTTTTTTAGAATTATATTTTTATTTTTAAAATTATTTGTTTATTCTTTCTTTCGGAATTGCTTTTAATTTTGTTTAGCCCCAAACGGCAAAAAAAGCTCTTAAAAATGGCAGTATTTGATGCATTTAAAGCAATAAATTCATCAAATACCAAAATATTTAATAGTTACGTAAAATTTTTTTATCAAAATATGTGAAGCAGTAACATCCTCCATGCGTGCAAAGAAGCAACTGCGTGCTCGAGCTCGATCAGCCATAAACAAAGCGAGCGCGTTGGCGCAGTGGTGGGGGAGAAAGCAAGGGGAACGGGCGGGGAAACACCTCATTCTGTTTCAGTCGAACTCATGTGATTTAGTAATCTCCCTTCTCTTCGGCAATATGTTTCCGCCCACTGTAATTACAGCCCCACTCTTTTGTGCCGTAGCAGGAGACGAAATCCAGACGAGAGCGTCTGCGGTACGTAGATGTCGAGTACAGGGTTGCCGACTTGCCTTAACTTTCGGGGTAAAATTAAAATAATAATAGTAATAAAAATGTTATTAAACCTTTTTTACTTTATTTTTGTGATTTTAGAATGTAATTGTATAATGTACATTTAATTTTTAAAATTTAAGGACTTTCAGGAAACATAAAAATATCAATTTAGGGCTTTTTGAACTAGGTTTGGGGACAGATTTTTTCGGAGTCGGGTCGACTAGAATCCTTTAAAATTTATTTTTACTGGCAAGTCGTTTGCTGTGTTGCAAACTGCTGCTGATCCTGCTTAATTTAGATTTTTTTAAGTTTTGGTCAATATCGTTGACAAAAAGTTCAAATTATTAAGTAGTACTATGCTGGTAATTTAGCAGAAGAAATAATTAGGAGGTTTGCATTATAGGTTTGGTCTTGTACCAGCGAAAAGTACAACTTTTGAAATTATTATAAAAGTTTGAAACCATCGGCTGTTAACGAAATTGTAGGAAGTGCATGTGTAATGATGAGGTGCCACTTGCACCTCCATTAACTAAGAAACGACAAGTCTGTGATACTGCTGCATTTCCGCCCTTTTTTAAAAATTTCCGTCCCGCAGTATTGCGCCCTGGTGCCTTGCACCACCCGGTAGCATATCACCTCAAATGCTTGAAAACCAAAGAGAACCGAATTTAATAAATTGAAATATTGTCTTGCTAAAAATTGTGGTCTCTTTCAGAACCATAATAATAAGATTTTAAAAGAGTTTCCACATTGTATAAACATTTCCGTTAGAAATACTTTTATGTTCTTTTTATTTTTTTAGAGAATATTTTATTTAAATTTACTTCTTTTTTTTGTTAAAACCCAAATGGCAAAAAGAATTATGCTTCTAACTTTCACCATGCTACTGAATACCATCAGTGTGGCCAGGTGGGTTACGATAAAAATCCCCCGCGTGGTTCCAAAAAATCACTTTTTTGGGATACTTTAGAAAAAATCCCTGTGATTTAAAGCCACATTTGAGGGCCGCCTTTTAATAGTCAAAAAATGTATTTTCTACGCCAAAGAAATTGACAACCAAAAAAAAGGTTTACGTAAAAATCGAGAATTTTAAGTAAAAAGTAAGTAAAAGTAATGATTTGTTTACAACTGACATTAATTTTATGATATTTATGTCAGATAGAAATTCTAGCTGTGTACACGGTCAAAAATGTTGTCTGATATAAATTTTTGATTGTTTACACTAGTCAGAATTTTTATCTGACGTAAATATCATGCAATAAAAGTAAGATCAAAACGTACCTTTAAAAATGTTTTTATACTACCTTCCAAATCGTTAAAAATCCCCGTTTTTACTTTAAAAATCCCGTTTTACCTTGTCATCAAAAATCCCCGAAAAAAGTATCTGGCAACACTGTTCAATACCCGAACGCTGCAAGTTCTTGATACGCAAAACGAAAACCGTCGGCACCAGTGTCCTAATAGGGAGTACGTTTGGATGTAAGCAAAGAGAACGGGGAAAAATTTGTGCATCGACTACATCGCATCGTCTGTTTCAGTCGAACTTATGTGATTCAGTATATTTAGAAATACTCTCTTTTCCACTTGGGGAATTGCAAAGGGTGAATGAAGATTTTCCACACCTGTATAAACTAATAATAATAAAAATTAAACAATTTTCTAGACCATACTTAAATAATAAAAAGGTCAACCTACCAATTCTATATTTAAACACAACACAATTTGGGAAAGGAGGACAAAAAAAAAGGAGTAAGGGTAATAGAGAGTAAAAGTGAAGTTATGTAAAAGTTTGAGTTCGGTATGCTTGTATAAGTTAGTTTAAAAAAATACAAAGTTAGTTGTTATTGTCCACCGGTCTCATGGTCCCGGAAGATACTTCCGTATGTTATATTAACCCCAGTGACGTAAAATGGCCCTAGGTATTACAATATCAACGTCACAATATAAACGCAACCTTATTAAAAAAGATGTTTAATATTAAAACTAACAAAATAATTTTGTATTTTATTTTTGTTATAATTAAATTCTGAATAAAAAACAATAATTAACAAAAATTGGTTCGAATTTAATAAACTCGAGAAATTTATCATTGTCAATGTACTAATTCGGACATTAACGCTATCGGCAAGGAACTGCGAACATGTGGCGTATAATTATGCTAATCTATTGGGGTTTAAATATCAGATTACATCGTTTAGAAATGCCGTAGCTCCACTTAGCATAAATTACAAGTGTTTTGGCACTAAGCTTAGCTGGAATCTGTAAAGCAGACACACCAAAATACGTCATGTAGAACTTAAATTTTAAGATCTAGGGCGAAACTTGGGATTTTCACACTTAAGTGCAGAATATATAAATTTTTTAGGTTAAAGATCTTAAGGAGAATAGGGATCGTACTTCGCTAAATTGTAAAGTAAAAGGTTAAAATAGTATGTGACAGTAATAGCATTATAAAGAGCGAGATCTAGTTTATAAATTTCGTTTTAAAGTTTTATGTATTGTAAACAATATACTTACAAAAACAAAAATAAATATATCTCGGATACTTTTTAGTAATAACCCTTACCCATAACATTTAAAACCATGTCACTTTTTTATACTCTTAGAATGACAACTATTTTTCAGCTAGTGTAGCTACGAAAAAGGTGTTTAAGCCACTAAAATAATCATTAAAACACATGAGGGGTTAAATTACTTTTATTTTTAAGCACTTAAACGCTCATAGGCAAGAGTATTATTGGTTTTTTATTTACGCGACATTAAACAAGACTAATGCCCTTTATTATAAACTAAACAATATTTGTGCTACCTCACTCGCTTTGTTACTATTCGTTTTTTTTTGGTAAGACCTAAACAAAAACTAAACAAACTAAAATAGGCGAAGACTTATAACTAAGATGCATAGTTTATAATAATCGTAATTTTGGTTGAACTAAGTCAAAAATTTGTCAATGCCACAGCATTATTATATTAGCTTAAAGAAAGTGACCTTCTACAATAACAAATTTAATTTAGAGTTTCTAGTTCTGTTCAAATATATCTACAAAGTTAAACTTGCTTTTTTTTATTACTGTGGTACAGACGGTTATGCAAAACTGTTACATTTGCATAAAAAGTTAATGTATTTTTAATACACACGATCATATTTGCGCACTGGTACTGCCATTTTATGCAAATGTGACAGATGTGCATTACCTACCTTCTGTACCCTTCTATTGAATTATGGTCCATGATAAAAGCATTGTTAAAAAATTGATGCCTTTGTTTAAGCAGGCTTACATAAAGTTAATTTAATCGCAGTGCTAAGTTTATATTTAGTTTTCAAGCATTTTTATATAATAAAATAATTTTTAAGGCAATTTGTCAACATGTTATAAAGACTAAATACATTTACGTACTTAGAATTAAGCCCACTGCACAATTTAGATTTAAAATGCATTATTTTTAAAAACTTTTGTCACTTTAAGGTAAAACTATTTATTAGGTAATTTAGTATGCTTTGATTTTATTAAAGCATTTTTTGTTAATTAGGTGTAGCAAGCAAAAGCATATTAAATTGTATAAGTTTAAATAAAACTTTGGAAGACTTAATTTGGTCCAGCTAAGAGTTTAAATATAATTTAAATTTTCTAACTTAACCACTGTCCAAATATTTCAATTTATTAAATGCTATATTAATTTTACAAAAAAAGCCCAATAATAATTTTAATAAAAAAGCCAGAGAACATTATAGGATGCTGAATTTTTATTGCAATCAAAAACAGCCAGAAAACGATGTATAACGGAACTTGCTGAGCGCTTTATTGTGTGAAAGTTATTAAGAAATTATTGAGTTTGCAACTTCAATCCTAAATTTTAGAAAGTTATATATTATTAGCCAGTGGACAGAAATACAATGATTGTAAAAAAGAAATCACTAAAATACCTGCAACTGTTCCAAAACTCACCACAGCCTACCCACCCATACTTCGTACAAGGTTCTTTAAATTGGATAATAAAGAAGCAAAGATTTATTTTTTTCCTTGATATATTTGGCAGCGACTAAAAAAGTTAACCAGAAGAGCGACTTGCATCGTACTAATGAAGAAAAAGCCCTGCCATGGTTACAAACTAATACTAGGTACACTAAGGAGAACAGCTTATGTGGTACCTTACATCAATAATATTGAAATTCATTTTACTTTTATGCATGAGAAACGCCAGGCTACCAATATTTTGCAAAGTGCATCAAGTTATGGAGTGAATGGTACTTAGTTTCGGTCCAAGCCCGATTGAGTGTATTGTTTTAGTAAAACATTGTTTTATTAATTTACTTTTTTAAGTTTAAGTTTAATAATAAGAAATTTTATGTAATTGTATCGACGTTAAAACATAATAAACCATCCTTTAAACTGTATGAGTTTTGCTATATTTTATTAAGGCAACTAATTTCTTAAAAACTTATAAAAAGTTTAAAACTTTGCAATCAAATTAAAAAAAATCTATAAAATACATTTTTAAAAGAAAATACATTAAAAATTAATTACAATAATACCACTAGAAAATTGCAAAAAGTATAAACGAAAATAAAATGCGTCGCAAACATAAAAAAAAATTGAATTTACAATTGCTATTATACATCGTAGATGTCCTTGTCATGCACCAAAGATGTTGCATGTAATTATACTAACTTATTAATGCCTTAACACTTAAACAACACTTAGTAAATACCATAAATCAAATATAAATTATGGATGTAGTGGCACTAACCAAACTTACCTCAATATACGTAATTTTAAGCGAAATTTAAACTTTGGGGTAATTTTAAGGCTTGATGCATTTAGACCTAATTAATTTGTACTCTGATTTCTAGAACTAAATTTAGGTTATACAGGTTGGTCTATAGATAATAACAATACAAAAAAGAACAGTTACAAATTTAACGGCCGTAAGTCATAATTATACAGGGTGAGACGAATTTTTTCGTTTATTTAATGCATTTCTTACAGAGGTAAAAAAATTACATTTTGGTCTGACCGTATAATTTCTCTATCAGTTTTGTACAAAAAGGTATACTTTATTTAAATTGATACCCTGAACCGTTTTTCATATAAACGCATTTTAAATCCAGACATACCCCCATTTTGTATGTAATAAAAAATCAATTTTTTGAGAAAATTATTAAAATATGGTAAAATTTTTAAATAACAGTCTTTATCTGTGTTATAAAGTTTCAAAGGCCTTTAAACACCATTTTTAACCACATTTTAATATTTTCCTCAAAAAATGGATTTTTTTGTTATATACAAAATAGGGGTATGTCTGGTTTTAAAATGCGATTTTATGAAGAATGGTCCAAGATATCGATTTACATAAGGTATACCTTTTTGTACAAAAATGATGAAGGAATTAAACGGTCAAACCAAAATGTCAAATTTTAATCTCTGTAAAATATGCATATAATAAACGAAAAAATTCGTCTTACCCTGTATAATTATGAATTGCTGCGCTATCATTTGCCTCTGGAAAAAAACACTGGTATGAGTTTATTTAAATGCCCAAATATAATTATTATTGGGGCAACCGTTTAAAAGTTATAAATGAAATACATTTTTTTATTCTAACTTTAAACGTCAAAAACTCCCTAAGAAAGCGCGATAGAACTTTTTTTATATGAAGTACTAACATTATTTTGGCTCACTCTATCACTTCTACCATTTTTGACCTTACCTTTCGAGACACCCTGTATAAGCCTTAGTTATTGTAGTATATGGCTTTAGTTGCTTCAGCAAATAAGCTCTAGTTCCTGTAGCAAATTAAATTTATAAAATATATATGGTCAAGGGAGTATATGGAGAAGTATTAGGAATTAAAATCTATAAATTTGTATGTATAGGTATGTATTACGAGATAAGTGTGATAAGTGGATGAGGTAGGTTTTTTTGGCTTATTATTTTTACCAACGCCATTTGACTGATAAACGAGTAAAAAATATATATTTTTAAAAACCAAATATTTTATTCCGTTTTTCTATGTTTGTGGTTTGTTTTAGCGTTGTGCAGTTTAATAATGGCCAACAAACGTACTTTAACGGAATGGGGCTTTAATCAAAGTGCTATAAAAGCTTTTAAAACTAAGCATTAAAAAGGATTTGCAACTTCCTCATTAATAATGGTAATTATTTATTCTTTTATTTTTGCGATTAAAATTGGGTTACTGGGCGAACCATTTCCTCTTCCGTGGCTGGGCGGGGTAAAACCATGGTAAAGTGAATGTCTAGAAATTAAAGTGGGTTCATTACGTTTTGCTTGACAAAATTTGAGCAGTTTCTGAAATTTTATTATAAAATAGGCATTCTAAATAGCACATAAAAAAGCGAAATATTCACGTTTTGCAAAAATATAACTGTTAAATAATTGCCATTTATGACTGAACATTTAAAATTTTAAAAACTTGTGTCCGCAAAACCTATTGAACCTGCTTTAATTTCTGGACATTCACTTTACATCGTCTTTTACCATGGACTTACCCCGCCCAGCCACGGAACAGGAAAAGGTTCGCCCAGCACACAATTCACTTCGCGGTCCCGAAAGTTTGTTGATTCATAAATAAATAAAAAAAACGATATTTTCTTGCTCCCTTGAAGGGTTTATGTCAGTAACTGCCTCTAGAACAAGTGAGTATTTTTTTAATCGAAAAAATAAAAGAATAAATAATTACCAATATTAATTAAGAAGTTGCAAATCTTTTTAATGCTTACCTTTAAAAGCTTCTATAACACTTTGTTTAAAGCCCCATTCCTGTAAAGTACGTTTGTAGGCCATTATAAAACTGCATAACGCTAAACCAAACCAAAAACATAGAAAAACGAAATAAAATATTTGGTTTTTAAATAAATTAAGATTTTTACACGCGCCATTTTGGAATCAGTCAAATGGCGTCCGTAAAAATAATACGCCAAGAAAAACCTACCCTACCCAAACCACACGAAGCACAAAACTGAAATACCAGCAACAACGTTGCGCCTCTTTTGGAAGACTTTCCGTTGACGAGCGCTACCGAAGTATATCGATTTTTAACGATTCATATCTAGCTAAATGACTTTAGTTATGATTATTAAAGCGCCCACTTGTAATACCTGAATATCTAATAGTATTAGGAAGGTCTTTTTCTGCCTTTATTAATGGAAACTTTATTTGATGCATTTAATAAACACAAATAATAAACTTAATTACCACAATTAAACCGCAACATAATAGTAAATCTGGTAAGATTTTATTAACACGTAAATGGATTGTAACTAAACCAACTAGTTAGTGTTATGCAGAAATTTATTAACAGTAATACCTTGATTTCAGAAAGACAACTTTAATAGTTCTCGAAAGATCAATCTAATATCATTATTAAAAAAATAGCTATGTTACCTAAAAATAAAAGAATGGTTATTAACGAAGCAACTGAAAGGTAGTTTAATTAACTGTTTTCTTTCAGTGTATTACTTTAAAAAATGTGTAGCATATGAAAAATAAATAATTAATATTCCTATATAAACCTTGTTATACAATGTTAAAAGTTTTAATTCTTAGGTATAAACGTTGCTTTATGTCAAAAAAAAAATTTAGTAAATAATCTGGCGGATATGACTGGCTGGTTACTTTAAAATTACAGTATCTCCAAATACATAGATAACGCCGGGTCACTATTAAGACGGCGCGCGTGTTCTATTCTCGTTAGGAATGGTCAAAGCCATTTTTTGTTGTTTATACGGTTCAAAACATTTTAAAAACATTACATTTTCTTGCTAAACGGTGACGTCATGTACGTCGCGTATTTAACCGTGTTTAAATACATCCCGAACAATGGTTTAAAAACAATATACTTATCTCTGTCGGGCGGGTGTATGCATTGTACTCATTAAAAACGTTGTTTCGGTCATTTCTTGTAAACTTTTTACATGGCAAGTGAAAAATGTTTATATTCAGTGTAAACTAAAGTACATATTAACCCTAAAAAATAAAAATTATGATCATAACCTAAAAATTTATTGGGCTGTGACGCAACGGTTTAAAAAACTAAATTTTTTTGATTCTCATATTTATATTGTCATTTTTGAATACGGTTTGAAGCACTGCACTGAGACGAAAACGGTTAGCAAGAAAATTTGACTTAAATCTGCTTTATATCTGTTATCGCTGATACCTTAACGACGACCTTATTCCTCCAAATATAACCCTTGTTAAACAAGAACAAAAAAAATAATAATTTTAGAGGCTTTTTTATTGATATGTGTTTTTTTTCAAATATAATAAGATGTCAAATGTGATGGATAAAATAAAAAACTCGTTAGCAAAAAGGGTTAACACAAGGCTTGGGTTACTAACTAAACATTTTATCACAAAATTAAATCGACTGACGCGTTCGCAGTGGTTATTTTCGGCGTTACGGTGGGCATGCACGTAACAAAGTTTGTCTTTAATTCACATAGGGTAGACTGGATACGGTTGTGACAGTCGCAATATTAGCAAAACTATAAGAAATACGGGGAACGCGTGAAATAAAAGAGAGGAGCGCCATGCGGCTCGAAATATGTTTCGAGCCCTCCTTACGTTTTAATGGTCAAAAGTAAATATTTTTGTTCAATTTGTTTTAGCGATTGTTGTAATATGTGTACAAAGACAATTATAAAAGTTCTTTTTTAATATTAGTCCAACATTAGTGATTACATAGCAGTGCTTACTTTGTAAGTACAGTTGGGGTCATAAAAAACCGTCCACCCAGTTTATTCTTTTAACGGGTTTGTTTCACTTCCAAAAGTTACGTAAAATATTTTTTAATTTTTTATTACATCATTTTTTCACAGAAAAAAATTAATATATATTTTATGGCAGAACTTATTAAAACGGCCCCGTAAACTGGAATCCCCTTTATTAAGTGAGATACGACGCGACGGAGACCGAAGTATGCCGAAGTAGGCGGAAGTATTTGAGTGCTTAACGCGTGGGTTGGGTATGCGGGACTACGAAGGTCTTGTTCTAGTCTTCGTTTGTTAAATTTAGTGGATTTAACTTTTAAGACGTTTGACAAGCTATTTGTATATTATACAAGATTAATTTTTACATGTTTATATAAATATAAGATTTTTAAGATTTTACGCTGATAAAAATTCCTTTGGGATTACTTACTAAAATCTATACAATCTAAACTAATACTAATAATATACCTATACTAATTGCTAATAATATTATAAAGTAACTGTGTTTGTTTGTTTGTTGGGGCTAATCTTCGGAAATACTGAACTGATCGTGAAAATTCTTTTACTATCTAAAAGCTACTCTATTCAAGAGTGCTATATAGAGGCTATATTTTATTATGATTTAACAAAAAGTTCAGAGAAAAATATAATTAACACCTAATGGAGTGGGGGTAATTGTATACTTATCGGACACCACGCCGATTTTGATGATTTTTGGCATACAAGGGTTTTTGGGGCGCTGATTACGAATCCAAAAGAATTTTTAGTCGGCAACGTTTTTTTTTCGAGATATCCATTATCAAACTTAAAAAGCAAATTTACCTTATTTTCACTATATTCCCCCTTCTTTTTGCAAATAATTTTTGATTTAAAGCTTCAATTCAATATTTTATTTTCATCTCTTAAAAATCCATTTTCCATTTATTTTACCCTTTTTTTCCATAAAATTGTAAAGCTTTAATTTAATGACAGTAGCTATGGCTCCGCCAATTTAGTAGAAATCTCAAAAATTGCGTGCAAAAAGAAGGGGGAATATGGTGAATTTAAGTTAGTTTTCATGTCAAGATTGATGACGCATATCTCGAGAACGAAACGTTGCCGACTAAAAATTCTTTCGGATTCGTAATCAGCGGCAGCGCCCCAAAAACCCCCGCCTGCCAAAAATCGTCAAAATCGGCGTGGTGTCCGATAAGTAAGCAATTATCGGAGTGGGCACGGGTCGGCTAGTATTAATATATCTGCTTTTGAAACCCGGGGAAAACAAGCTGAACCTGCTTAGCCCCATTGACCCCTATAAATTGGCGATTGCCTGAAACAGAAAGAAAACCCACTAAAATCAAAAACACTTATCTACGTTTATTACGTTACGTTATTAAAATAAAAATAAAATCAATTTAAGGATAATGGCTAGCTAAAAATTATGGAAAATCATAGTTTTTATATTGAAAGTTTTTATTACAGATGACATGTAAGTTAATTTTGACTAATATATTTATTATTTTTCAAAAAAGCTGGGTGTGTTAATTGATTTTAAGTTTTCCTAAATTTGCTTTAGTATCAAGCATAGGTTACCATGTATTAGATATTAAAATTAACATATTTCGTTTACGTTTTTTTATACAAGTTTCCTTTTCTAAAGTACTATACGTTGAACACTATAAATTAAGACAAACATCTGAACAAAAACCCAAAATGATGATCCCCAGTTTTCTTTACCGCTCTCCTGAAAAGTTGTAATTGAGATAGGCCCCTTCGTAGGAACAGCGACGATTTAAAATCAATTAAAATACCCATTTTTTTTTGTAAAGTAATAAATATACCAATCAAAATTAACTAAAATATTATTTGGGACAAAAACTGCCAAGGTAAAAGTATCGGTTTCCAAAAATTTTTACTAGGTGTTTTTCCTAAATAAATATTATTTTTTAATTAAATTTTTATTTTTATAACTGTGGCAGACTTGCCACCGAAACGTAAATATGTATTTTTAAATTTCTTGTTCTTTTTTTTCTTTCAGGCGATCTGAGGATCCCATTGTATAGATATTAAGTTATACTAAAGAAACTTCAATAACATGTATCCGCCACACGAATAGAGAACATATTTAAGATATTATAGTTTTTTAAATAATTTAAAGTTTATCCATTATAATGTGTCTCTATGTAATTATATTTAGTAGAGAACGGCATATAAAATGCAATGTATATTTTAGTATGTAAAATCTCAGATAGATAGATACGATAGGTGGACAGATTCCGCTTTCAATGACGCAAATTTGTCCCTCGTATAGCTTATGGTCTAAGAGGTGGCACCAATTTTTGGGTAGGTATTTGAGGCAAGCTGGGAACTTGTCACATACTTGTCCTATTATAACCCAACACGGAACTGCAGACCTGGCTGGTGAGTAGCGGGGCCAAAGCAAAAAAAAATAATGTTATTTTTTTGGGTCATAAAAATACAGGGTGTTCCTTAACTACGGTACAAATCTTAAGGGGGTGCTTTCTTATGTCTTTTTATCAAAAAAGTTCCTATAAACATGTATCCGGACTTGCTTCCATTCTGAGATACAGGGCGTTAAAGTTTTTAAAAAAGTCGTTATCTTTTAAATATCTTAGGAACCCTTTAACCGATTTAAATAAAATTTGGGACACTTATTTAATTTAACAAGGCGCTTGTAAAGCTTTGCCTAGATTAGTATTATTGGGTCCAGTGACGTGTCAGTGGGAACCACAGCCAATATTATTGTGAAATAAAGTACGCCACTGATTTTTATGAAGTTTAATTTTTTTCTGATAAAGCAATTACCAGTTTAACTTTTTAGTCCCTTGTATTTTCTTCGTATCTGCCTTCGTTTCCGAGAAAAAGAAAGAATCCACACAGTCATTCTAAAAAGTAGCCCTAAACAGCATAAAATACTATCCAAAATTAAAAAAAAAAATAACAATTTTGACCTTGGTAAATACTACTACTATTATTTATTTTAAGGCAAATAATTGCTGAATTATATTTTTGCTTCTTATATCATATTGTCTGTGGTTACTTTTTAGAAGAAAGTAAAGTAGCTTTAATATTTTTTCTTGAAAACGAAGGCAGATACAAAGAAAATACAAGGAACTAACAAGTAAAATTTTTAATTGCCTAATCATAAAAAAATTAAAACTTCATAAAAAGTCACTGGCGTACTTTTTTTTACAATAATATTGGACCCAATAATACTTATCTAGGCAAAGCTTTACAAGCACCTTATTAAATTAAATAAGTTTCTTGAATTTTACTTAAATCTGTCAAAGGGTTCCTAAGATATTTAAGAGATACCGACTTTTTTGAAAATTTTTACGCCCTGTATTTCAGAATGGAAGCAAGTCCGGACATATGTCTATAGGAACTTTTTTGATAAAAAGACATAAGAAAGCTCCCCTTAAGTTTTGTACCGTAGTTAGGAAACACCCTGTATTTTTGAAACCCAAAAAATTAATATTTTTTTGCTTATAATTACGAAATGCGAGATCCGAATTGTAAAAAGTTGGTCAACTTCGAATGAGTCGTTCGAAGTGTCATCAATCACGTGATGTGACGTGATGGCAGTAATGACACGATGGATATAAAATTACAGGATTTACGGAGAAAAATATAGATAAAATAATAGTTAATACAAACTTTTATTTACAAGTAATAAACAGAAAAAAGAAAACTTTTATTTAACTTATACAGGGTAGCGCACCACAGTACCGTACAAAAACGGTGTTAGTTTTTTTAATACTTTTTGTAGGCATATTAGAGACCGAGGTGTTTGTGGTGCGCCACCCTATATAAAAGTTATAGGTTATTATTTCTTTTAATAAATTAACATCAGTGTTAGCCACGCTGTCTGTAAAAAATACTTATTAATAAAAGGTATTTATTAATAACCTATACAGGCTGCTTTAAATTCTAGGGGCATCATAAGGGTCTAGGAAACGGTAGAAGAAACAGTTAACAATATTCTGTTTCAAAAAATTAAAAATATGCAGCCGTTCCAAAATTATCCGGAAAAAACGAACTTTTACGAAACAGTTTATATTTTTTTCTCAGCTTGTTTAAAATGATATTAAAAAAAAACGACTCATTATCAAATCACAGCCACATTTTCTGTTTATAAAATGATGTTGTTGCATTTAAGATCCGACATTTCGTCTTTGAGTCGCCATCATCAAGTTTGTTTTTAAATAGATGGAATATTTAGTTTTAAACTTAATAAACTCGTATTTGAATTCTAAATGCATTGACATATCACACTTATTTACATTTATGCGACGTTTTGAACCGAAAAAAGTCATTTACTATTACAAATAACGATTTTATCTTTTATCCCAAATGTTCGGGGAAATTTCCATTCGGAGGTAAGCTAGCATGCATCCATTTTTTTATGACAAGCTAAGATAAATTTGATAGAGGCGTTTGATTAAATTAAATGCTTTATTTTAATACGTATAAGTAAATGTATACCAATAGACTACATTAAATAATTCTTGTAGCTTGTTAGTTAAATTATAAATAATAGATAAATGAAGACTAATAATAAGTAGGGATGGAAAAAAATGGGTGCATACTTACCTTCAAGTGGAAATTTCAGGATCGTTTGTAATAAAATCGTAATTTTTATTGGAAAAATAGTAAATGATGGTTTTACGGTTTGAAACGTCGCATAAATGTAAAGTAAGATGTGTCGTTGGATTAGGAATTAAAATGCGAGTTTAATAGGTTTAAAACGAAATATTCGGCCCATTTAACAAAGCCAAGTTGAATACGTAAAGTAGTGCCAATTTATATACTATATCTACGAACCAAATTTTATTATGATACCTTCATAAATAAACAAGTTATAGGGGTGAGCCACTCGTTAGGGACACCCAGTATAAATAAATATAAAAAGAATAATTTAGGAATCATCTTTTGGTGATTTATGGGTTTACACCGTGATATGTTTGCCACCATATAAATTTTTTGAAGAAAAATACTAATATACATTTCTTTGTCAACTTAAAGAAACCGGTTATATCCACATTCTACAAACATTACAGAATTTTTCATAAACACGTCTTGGCGTATTCTATTGCAAAACTGTTTTTTTGGTTAATAATAATAACACCTATTTAATTTTTGTCTTTTCAGATTTAAAAAAAAATACATGTTTTCGGCAGTGTGCTCTTTGTGTTAACAAAAAGCTCGGCAGCGTAATTTACCTGGCGTCGACTTCCAAAACCGCAGATACTGTGTACCCTACCGGGAGTAGTAGTAGTTATTTTAAATAACGTCCGTGGTGGCACTACCACGTTGTCTATAAAGTGCTGTTTAATGCAAATAATGCATATTTTAGTATTTGGATACCGTTAATAGAACCGGGGAAACTGATGATGGGTTAAACATCGGATAACCCGACACCCACAGTACGTTAGTATTAAGGCATAAAGCCTTCATAGGCTGTCATAAATTCATAAAGATTAAATAAAGTTTTTGCTCACAGCATCAAACTATATATCTTTTTCTTATTAGGATCACTAACCAATAAGTTTTGATAAATTGGAACCATTTTAGTTCTGGACTTGAGATATAGCGAGCCGAGACTAATGACCCCCATCTTAGCAGATCGCTTGAAACAAAAAACTCAAAAAAAAAATAGAAATGTATAATTACTATTTTTAATGCTTTTTGTTTTTTAGGCATTACTGTTTTGGATGAGTTAATAGAGCTGAGCACCAATTTAATTCTTACACTAGTGTTACGGACCTAAGAGATCCCATTCATCAAAACTTTTTGGGAAGTAATCCCAACAAAAAAATTTTTTTGTCACATAAATTCACCACAACAACAATAAAAACCATAATAAAAATAACAAGGTATTCAAAAGATACCACTTTTTTAACATTTGTAAAGTGTTTTTATCTCTTGAAAATTTGTAAAAGGACATGTTTATCCGGTTTCAGATGGCTAACTCCTCGGTTTGATTAACAAAGAATAATACAATATGATAAATCCGTTTTCGTTACCGTATATCGGTAAGCAATAGAATAACAAAACAAGCATTATTAGTCACACCTGTTTACATGCTGGTATTTAGTTAAATTGTCTCTTTTCCTCACATTGTCTATGATGTTATTTAACTGAACCGGTATACAGGGTGTTCCTTAAACACATGCTAATATTTAAGGGGGTAATTCTTGGACTCATTTAAAGAAAAAAACTTTATATGGACATATGCCCTAAACGTCTTAACTTTTGAGATACAGTTACTTCTCGAGACGCCACTGGACTTATAAAATGTAATTAAGTTAGTGATAAATAACCCCCTTGATGTCATCAATAATATTGCCAAATTTAAGCAAAATTGGGTAAACGATAGTTAGGATATTATTATTATATGTATATTATAAATAGATTTTTTTTTTAAATTTTAACACCTGTATCTCAAAAGTTAAGACGTTTAGGACATATGTCCATACGAAGTTTTTTTCTTCAAATGAGTCCAAAAATCACCCCCTTAAATATTAGCATGTCTTTAAGGAACACGCTGTATAATATATTATAGTAATAATTCACGCCAAAGGAATATTTTTCATAACAATTACCAGTTGACATGTTGTATAAAACCTAGATAATATGTATACCTTTTTTTCTCATTAAAACTTAAATTGAAGATATTATGCTCTACACTGGTCAGGCGGATCCATTTATTCTATGGTTTTTTTATTGGGTACACGCCAAAGAAAAGAATGGGATCGCTTCGGTCCTGGTCCCGGGGTATACGAGCTAAATTAAAACTTTAAACAATCCGTTTTCGACATTAAACTAGAAAAAAAAACACTTTGTTTATAAAGGTGTTTTGATTTATAACAGATTAATAAAATTTATTTTCCCTAGGATATCGATGTAAATACTAAATAAAGATTTTTTGAAGTCGTTCGAATAAAATTACGGTGTAAAAGTGGTTAGGGACCGCGCGTTTAGTAAAAAAGCCACCGACGTCATCATTATCTGCGCGAAGTCTCCTGTTATTTCCTCAACCCTAATTTAAAATGTTATTTATTTTTAAAAATCAAAACTATAAAATGCCTATTTTCTAGATAACGATACGAAACCCAACAAACCGCGATTGAAAGAGAGTACAGGAGATTTCCCGTAGATAATGATGACTTCTTTACTAAACACGCGGACCCTACCATCGTCTGTCGTTCGGGACGAAGACGGACGCCTTGGCAACTGCCCGAGCTCGCGCTGCGCTGCTGCTGGTGGCGGCTGGATGACTCATTAGATCGTTCTAAAATAAATATAAATAGATACCAGGGCTATTTTAAAAGATATTTTATGCCTAAAATTGTACAAAAAATTTTAGAAAATAATTAATGTGTTTATTGTAATTTTATTTATTTTACAATAAATGTTATTGCTTTTTATCGCTAAAAAAATCAAAAATTAAAAAAAGGTGGGTGGACGGTTTTTTATGACCCCAACTG